>MCJB01019943.1:32695-120051 GCA_002018475.1 Nicotiana obtusifolia | reverse complement strand
TTTGCAGCAATTGCGGGCTGGGTCTTTGGTGTTAGAGGGTGGGGTTTCTTGTAATAGATGTTGGGGTTTGTTTTCAAGGTGATTTGGAGGTTGATTTGCTGGGGTTTGAGGGTGTTTTAGTGAGTTTTTCTGAGGTGACTGACGAAATAAGGGGGGTTTTGCATGTTAGGGTTCCTATCTCCTATTTATAGTGGGTCAAAGTTCGGGATAAAATAAAAGTTCAGGTGTCCAGAATGCGATCGCATTCTGGCCGCAAACTCCACATGCGGTTCGCATTTGGACCGCATTTCTGACACAGTATTTGGCCCAAAACTCTGTCTCACTCTGTGATCTCACTGTGAGATTTGCGATCCGCATTTCTCACCGCATTTTTGACATAAAACTTGTCCAGTTTCTCTGTTCCACTCTGCGATCCAGGCAGCCAAATTTGCGTCTGCATTCCTGAAATGCGGTCCGCATTTCGGACAGCATTTCGGACATGAACCTTTTCCCAAAAATCTGTCCAAGTATGCGATGCCTGTGTAAGATATGCGGTCCGCATGTCTGAAATGCGACCGCATATCCTGCATTACTCACCTTTTTGAACTCTTTTCCTAATTATTAGATTCTTATACCTTATACCCTGCAAGAATGTTAAAATTTCATAATTACAAAGAGGGATTTGCACTTAAATCAAGCCAAATCTAAACAATTAGTATCTTATGTGTTTCTACAACACATCGGGCCGTTACAGGTGGTTCCCGTTCTCATGTCTAGACGGATATCGTATATTACATGTATCTGAGCCTCCTATATTATTTGAAACTATTTTTCAAAACTATATTCCAAAAATAATTTCCCAAACATTTTCAAACTATTTCAAAAAAATAATTTTCCAAAAATATATTTTTTTAAAAAGTAATCTTTCAAAAATATTCTTCAAATAAATTAGTTTGTTGTTTACTTTATACCCTACTAACAATTTTGCTTCTCTTTGCGAGGTACAATTATTCGAAACGCTTTGGAAAGATGACGCTCGAAGACAAAGACGAACCCTGTCAAATTTCTCGTTTCGTACTTCCCGTTCTTGGATGTACCCAAAACGTAAAATATGATAAAGTAGTAAATAAATGTGTTTGCCTGTTTGCCTTAATATTATCTATTTGCTAAACACTTAGGATATTGCACCTAGTTAATAATTGAGTTATCTCATAACATTGTATGTTTAACAATTCGTAATTTGTGCATATATGTTGGGTTGTTGAATACATTCATAAATGTGATTAATTAATTTAGAATTGATGTATATCTAACTAGCTAAATTAGATATATATATTTAAAAAAATAAAGAACTTTGTAAAAATAGATAGGTAGTGTCCTCCCACAATTATACTAGCATGCATCTTAAATCAATCTATTCATAAGATATCTTTGATTATTTCACTTTGAGAAGGCATTTTTGTAAAATATAGTTGGATATCCATATATTGACTTTAGATCTTATGCCCATTTGTTTTTGACACGAACGATTGGGTCTTGCATTATTTATTCCATTATAATTTATTTTTTATTAAAATATTTTTCTTATATGTGATATACGTCTTATACTATACTTATTTCTTATCTATTGTCACGAACCAAAATCCACTATAGATCGTGATGGTGCCTAACGCTGTCATCAGGCAAGCCAACAGTGCTTAATCAACTTAGTTATTCGTTTTATTATTTTTGAAATCATGAATCTCATTAAATAAATAAAGTAAGGTCTGGTACTTGTAGAAAACCACCAATTTTTATTTTCAACTTCTGTATAAAATATAATTACAACGTGAAATGATAAGAATTACGTGATCTACAATAATGAATATCCAGTAGGAACCCCTAAAACTCGGTGTCAGAAGTGCATGGGCTTCTACTAAGGAGTACAATAATAATACAACATCTGTCAGGAATACAAGTTAGACAGAAAACTATAAATAACTTTGATGGAGACTCTATATGCTGCGGATCGTAACATGGAATGCAGCTCATCGTAATAGTCCTCGCAACAGTCGCACCCTTGCACCTAAAAGACCTATATATATACACACACACACACACATACATACCTGCACAGTAAGTGCAGCAAGTGCAGCATGATTACGTAAATCAATACGTACCCAGTAAGTATCTAGCCTAACCCAGGAGAATTAGTGACGAGAGGTCAACGCCGACACTTACTAGAGGTCCAATAAAGCAGTATGCTAAATCCTGAACAGATATGAAGCACAACATTAATAGTAGGATGAAACGGTAACCAACATAATCTTTCAAAATTTCTTTTAATGATATAAACTTCTCAATCTCATATCTTATTTCAACAGCTCGGAAAAATATCAAGTGCCAATATTAAATGAATAAGAAATATCATATAAAATGCAAGGCATTAGGGGAAGGAGATTCTCGTGAATATTCAGACTGCTAGCGATATAACGCACGATTATGCCGAGATTGTATGGCCCAATCCCATAAGGAATATGATACTGCCGAGGCGAATGGCCCGATCCCATAATAATGTGTATACTGCCGAGGGTCGAGCAGCACGAACCATAGATGCATCTATACTGCCGAGGCGAACGACCCGCTCCCACAAGAGTGTGGTACAAAATCCTGCCGAGGCGAACAGCCCAATTTCATTAGAATAAGAAGCTTTGACGGGTCCTTGACCCCACTCACGAATATACGTGTGAGTTATGAAATTTAAGAAAAACTTAGCAATGAATACGCACAACGCGGGAGAAATTCATAAGGGAAGCACAAATTATTCCGTGGATTATCAAGTAGCTCTTCACATCTCAAAAGTTTAGTCTCAAGTTGTACGAGAAATAAAGGAATTAAATGAGCAAAGATAACTCAAATAGTACAGTTATAGCATGGCGTGAACCTAAGTCTACCCGGACAAAATCAGAAATTCTAGCATACGCACGGACACCCGTCACCTAATACGTGTGTAGCTCCCACAACATGTAGCACATAAGAATATAACACTTACGGGGTAAATTTTCCCTCACAGTGTTAGACATGAGACTTACCTCGCTCCGAAATTCCATAACCGGCTCCAGCGCCACTCTAACACCTCGAACCGATGCCTATCGCTCCAAAACTAGTCAAACAATGTGCAAACTAATTAAAATATACTCTAATACTCATAATAAATCAATTTATAACAATCCCCAACTCTGCTCGAAAAGTCAATAAAGTCAACTCTCGGGCCTATGTGCTCGGATTTCAAAAATTTGCGAAAATAAATATTATCCATAACTCATATGGTCTATAACTAAAAACTCATCCAATTTGATCCATGAATCGACCCTCAAATCAAGGATTTACCATTTATCAACTTTGGAGCTTAAAATCCTAATTTGTACAATCCAAACAGGGATTAAAATAATAATCAACGGAAATAATCATGGAAAAACATCAAAATAATGGTCAGATATTTATTCCTTTGTTGAGACGAGAACAACGCCGTGAAAATCACCTCAAACAAAGTCTAGAACTCAAGATATACCCACAATACAAAAACTCTCGGTTTAAACACAGTCCAGATGATTTTTCTTCATCACCTTTGTGAGAGACCTTTGCGTTCGCAAAGAGCAATTTTTTGCATTGACGATCTACCCAGAAATCCTTCTTCGCATTCGCGAAGAACAAAGCTTCGCACTAGAAACCAGCAATTTTGCCCGACACGGAAATGGGCATAACTCTCTCATACGACATCAGAATTCGACGATTCTTATTGCTATGGCTCCGTAATTACGGTACGGATCTAATGGTTCAATCCAATCACAAATCAAAGGTAGTTTTCTCAATATAGCATCCTTTATGCCCAAATAAACGACGCTGAAACATCAAAAAAAGAGCGCGACACAACTCAAACACCTCTGAAACACACCCGAGGCTCCTGGGACCCCGTCCAATTACACAAACCAGTTCCAAAACATAACACAAACCTCCTCGAGGCCTCCAATAACACCAAAAAATATCAAAACTATGAATCGATGATCGAAACATTTCTTTAAACTTCCAAACATGCAAACTTCGACGAACGCGTCTGATTCATACATAAACATTCCGAAATAACGCCAAACTTTACGCATAAGTCACAAATCACGATATGAACCAATTCTAAGGCTCGAAACCTCAAATGGACATCAACGACACCAAAGTCCACTTCAAATCAAACTCAAGAAATTCTAAAATCTTCAAAATGCCAACTTTCCTTATTAAACGCTGAAATGCCCCTAGATCACCCGATATTCAACCCGAACATACGCCAAAGTCCAAAATCATCATACAAACCTATTGGAACCTTCAAATCCCAATTCCGATGTTGTTTACACAAAAGTCAAATCATGATCAACCGTTCCAACTTAAAGCTTCCGAGTTTAGAATTTTCTTTCTCAATCAACTACGAATTTCCCGAAGTTCAATTCCGACCACACGTACAAGTCATAATACCTGAAGTGAAGCTACTCAAGGCTTCAAACAACCAAACAACGCGCTAGAGATCGAAACGACCGGTCGGGTCATTACATCTGTCAAATGAAATTTTTTCCTTCATTCATTATACATTAGGATTATTAAGAGATAATTCTTTGAAGATAACTTTTTTCCATTTTTTGGAAAATTATGTTGGTTTGAGTTTTCTTTTAATCGTTCACTTGAAATATTTAACTCTTGTACATAAGTTAAATTCTTCAAGCATATTTTCAATGAATATTCATTTAGTACATTTACACATATTTCACTTACCACAACATATTTTCTTGTATCTTTATTTCTTTAGCAACTTCTTATGTTTGTTCATTCATTTCAAAACAAAATCTTTCACATGTTATTCATTTAATTAAAGTGCATGACATAATGTTTGTATATCACTTAATCTCGTCTTGTTTATTGTTATTGTTCCTTATTACATTTTATACTTCAGCCGAATACAAACATTATCCCTCTTCACTTAACTTATTCTTTAAAGTACTATATCCTTCACTTTAGGTCTTGTACCCCAATTTCCAAACGTACATTATTTCATACACTTCATTCATTCATCCCTTACAACATAAGCATATAAACATAAATATTTTATTATTTGCTCGCCAAGATTAGTTGCCTTTTATTTAATTTGATTTCTTAATATTTTTGTGAATGTTGAACCAAACTCTTTCTTATTCTATTCATCACATAAAAAATATCCAAAACATAATTCTTTTCCTACTTAGTCAATTACTTCAAAGTAAGTTCTCCTTTCCATACACTTTAGTCTCTCGCTCAAAATAATTTGCCCTTTTGGATATAAATCACATTCTTTCAAGTGCATTCTTTAACAATTCCTCATTTTGTTAATTTACAAATACTTGATTTGTTACTACATATTTTCTTTACCTTATATCAACTCATCAATATATAGTTCTTATATACTTTATTCTCTTCAATTATAATTTATTATGTTGGTTTGAATTTTCTTTAAATCGTTCACTTGAAATAGTTAACTCTTGTACATAAGTTAAATTCTTCAAGCATACTTTCAATCAATATTCATTTAGTACGTTTACACATATTTCACTTATCGCTACATATTTTCTTATATCTTTATTTCTTTAATAACTTCTTATGTTTGTGCATTCATTTCAAAATAAATTCTTTCAAATGTTATTCATTTAATTAAAGTGCATGACATAGTGTTTGTATATTACTTAGTCTCATTTTGTTTATTGTTATTGTTCCTTACTACATTTTATACTTCAGCCGAATACAAACATAATCCCTCTTCACTTAACTTATTATTTAAAGTACTATATCCTTCTCTTTAGGTCTTGTACCCCAATTTTTAAATGTACATTATTCCATACACTTTATTCATTCATCCCTTACTACATATGCATATAAACATAAATATTTTATTATTTGCTTGCCAAGATTAATTGTCCTTTATTTAATTTGCTTTCTTAATATTCTTGTGAATTTTAAACCAACTCTTTCTTATTCTATTCATCACATAAATAATATCCATAACATAATTCTTTTCCCTCTTAGTCAATTACTTCAAAGTAAGTTCTCCTTTCCTTACACTTTAGTCTCTCACTCAAATTAGTTTTGTTGGTTTGAGTTTTTGTTTAATCATGCACTTGAAATAGTTAATTCTTGTACACAAGTTAAATTCTTCAAGCACATTTTCTATCAATATTCGTTTAGTACATTGACACATATTTCACTCATCACTACATATTTTCTTATATCTTTATTTCTTTAGCAACTTCTTATATTTGTTCATTCATTTCAAAACAAATTCTGTCACATGTTAATCATTTAATTAAAGTGCATCACATAGTGTTTGTATATCGCGTAATGTCGTCTTGTTTATTGTTATCGTTCCTTATTACATTTTATACTTCAGCCGAATACAAACATTGTCCCTCTTCACTTAACTTATTCTTTAAAGTACTATATCCTTCTCTTTAGGTCTTGTACCCCAATTTTCAAATGTACATTATTTCATACAGTTTATTCATTCATCCCTTACTACATATGCATATAAACATAAATATTTTATTATTTGCTTGCCAAGATTAATTGTCCTTTATTTAACTTGCTTCCTTGTTATTCTTATGAATGTTAAACCAACTCTTTCTTATTTTATTCATCACATAAATAATATCTAAAACATAATTCTTTTCTCTCTTAGTCAATTACTTCAAAATAAGTTCTACTTTCCTTATATTTTAGTCTCTCACTCAAAATAATTATGTTGGTTTGAGTTTTCATTTAATCGTTCACTTGAAGTAGTTAATTCTTGTACATAAAGTTAAATTCTTCAAGCGTATTTTCAATCAATATTCATTTAGTACATTTACACATATTCCACTTACCACTACATATTTTCTTATATCTTTATTTCTTTAGCAACTTCTTATGTTTGTTCATTCATTTCAAAATAAATTCTTTCACATGTTATTCATTTAATTAAAGTGTATGACATAGTGTTTGTATATCACCTAATCTCGTCTTGTTTATTGTTATTATTCCTTATTACATTTTGTACTTTAGCCGAATACAAACATTATCCCTCTTCACTTAACTTATTTAAAGTACTATATCCTTCTCTTTAAGTCTTGTACCCCAATTTTCAAATGTACATTATTTCATACACTTCATTCATTCATCCCTTACTACATAAGCATATAAACATAAATATCTTATTATTTGCTTGCCAAGATTAATTGTCCTTTATTTAATTTGCTTTCTTAATGTTTTTGTGAATGTTAAACCAACTCTTTCTTATTCTATTCATCACATAAAAAATATCCAAAACATAATTCTTTTCCCTCTTAGTCAATTACTTCAAAGTAAGTTCTCCTTTCCTAACACGTAGTCCTCGCTCAAAATAATTATGTTGGTTTGACTTTTCATTTAATCGTTCACTTGAAATAGTTAACTCTTTTACATAAGTTAAATTCTTCAAGCATATTTTCTATCAATATTCATTTAGTACATTTACACATATTTCACTCATCACTACATATTTTCTTATATCTTTATTTCTTTAGCAACTTCTTATGTTTGTTCATTCATTTCAAAATAAATTCTTTCACATGTTATTCATTTAATTAAAGTGTATGACATAGTGTTTGTATATCACCTAATCTCGTCTTGTTTATTGTTATTATTCCTTATTACATTTTGTACTTTAGCCGAATACAAACATTATCCCTCTTCACTTAACTTATTTAAAGTACTATATCCTTCTCTTTAAGTCTTGTACCCCAATTTTCAAATGTACATTATTTCATACACTTCATTCATTCATCCCTTACTACATAAGCATATAAACATAAATATCTTATTATTTGCTTGCCAAGATTAATTGTCCTTTATTTAATTTGCTTTCTTAATGTTTTTGTGAATGTTAAACCAACTCTTTCTTATTCTATTCATCACATAAAAAATATCCAAAACATAATTCTTTTCCCTCTTAGTCAATTACTTCAAAGTAAGTCTCCTTTCTTTACACGTAGTCCTCGCTCAAAATAATTATGTTGGTTTGAGTTTTCATTTAATCGTTCACTTGAAATAGTTAACTCTTTTACATAAGTTAAATTCTTCAAGCATATTTTCTATCAATATTCATTTAGTACATTTACACATATTTCACTCATCACTACATATTTTCTTATATCTTTATTTCTTTAGCAACTTCTTATGTTTGTTCATTCATTTCAAAATAAATTCTTTCACATGTTATTCATTTAATCAAAGTGCATGACATAGTATTTGTATATCACTTAATGTCGTCTTGTTTATTGTTATTGTTCCTTATTACATTTTATACTTCAGCTGAATACAAACATTATCCCTCTTCACTTAACTTATTCTTTAAAGTACTATATCCTTAGCTTTAGGTCTTGTACCCCAATTTTCAAATGTACGTTATTTCTTACACTTCGTTCATTCATCCCTTACTACATAAGCATATAAACATAAATATCTTATTATTTGCTTGCCAAAATTAATTGTCCTTTATTTAATTTGATTTCTTAATGTTTTTGTGAATGTTAAACCAACTCTTTCTTATTCTATTCATCATATCAAAAATATCCAAAACATAATTCTTTTCCCTCTTAGTCAATTACTTCAAAGTAAGTTCTCCTTTCCTTGCACTTTAGTCTCTCGCTCAAAATAATTTTCCCTTTGGACATAAAATCACATTCTTTCAAGTGCATTCTTTACCTATTGCTCATTTAGTTAATTTACAAATACTTGATTTGTTACTACATATTTTCTTTATCTTATATCAACTCATCAACATATAGTTCTTATATACTTTATTCTCTTCAATTATAATTTATTATACATAGATATTATCTTTCATCATGTGACATTCTTGTTCAATCACTATTCATTCAAGTTACTTTAAAGTTTTTTGTAAATATTAAATTAATTTTTCTTTTGAATCTTCCCTCTTTAATTTGATTTAGTGTGCAGGAACCATATTTTTGTGAATCTTGAGGGATGGCTAATACCTTTCCCTCGAGATAACTTGAACCCTTACTCAGAATAGCTGAGATCATAATTAAATGTACATTACATAGTGTAGTATAGGTGTCATAGTATACCTTAAATACTAGGTGGTGACTCTAAACTTTAATTTATAGTTTGTTTTGTCTTGTGCAAAATAGGGTACAACAACATGGCGACTCTGTTGGGGATACTTCAGGTTCTAACCACAACGAATTTGATCAATTACTTGAGGGATTACAGGTTCTCTAATACTCCAACTTCTATTCTTTCTATCACATGCTTCAAGTCGTATATTCTCATGTTTCAAATTGTATATTCTCTGCTCATATCGTATACTCTTTGCTTCAAATTGTATATTCTTTGCTTTAAATCATATATTCTTTGCTACATGTCGTATATTCTTCATCGTATGCTTCTATGTGGCCAATTCTTTATCATGCGCTTCATGAGGTACATTCTGTGTCATTTTCCTCAAGTTGTATATTCTTTTTCGTGTGCTTCAAGCCGCATATCCTCTATTGAATGCTTCAAGTTGTGTATCCTCTGTTGCGTGCTTCAAACTGCATATTCTTTCTCATGCCTATGTTGTATACACTTTTACATATGTCTATGTTGTGTGTTCTTTTACACACGGATGGACTGTATATTCTTTGTCATATGCTTTAAGTGGTATACTTTTGTCATCCGCTTCAAGCGGCGTATTCTTTGTCATGCTCATGTTGTATATGATTCCCACATGCCTATGTTGTATATTGTGTTATATATGATTGTGTTGTATATTCTTTGTCACATGCTTTGGTGCTGCCTTATTGAATTGTTATCACTTTCCTGTCGACACTTGGTCATAGACTATCACACACAAGTCACATGAGGGTTGTCTTTTTACCCCTCCAAACCTTCTTTCAAAACTCCTTAATTTTAGAGATTGGCATATGAGGTTAACTATGTACCATCTCGCAGTTTTCCTTAACTCATGCTCGAATCTAGGGTAATCTACTCTTAGAATTCCTAGGTCACTGTACCCATAATCTTGCAGTTTGCTTTAGTTGAATTAATCCTTGCATATCTTTTACTTGCTACATAGTCTTTGTATATTAGTTATATATTCTTTGCCTGCCATTGTTATGTATTCTTTATCTGTTACATGTATATTCTATTTGTTATCCACTATTAAGTCCTCTTTTTCTTATTAAACTCTGTTGAACCTTGATCGTTCAAATACACTTTCCTATTCCGGTCTTCATGACCATTCTTATAATCATACTATCATCCGGACTCTACCATCCTTCTCAAAGATACATCAATCTATCTTGGTACATCTTCTACTGATTTGACATATTCTTCTCAATCAGATCTCACATTCTCACTGACTTCCGTCATTTGAGGCAAATCCATGCGCTATGCTACCGTCTATCTCTTATTCAGGAGTTACCAGTCTCCATCCACCAACCCAAGAATACTCATTTATAATCATACTTCTCAAACAAAAATCAGGCATTATTGATAACCATATACATTCTCATATTTTTAGTAGGTGGCCCGAACTACGTTTTGACCTGATTCTTGCCTTAGCAAGATACGTAGGCCCAACATAAGGGTTCGGTCTCCCCACTATTTCAAATTAATTTCCTCACCATTGAAAAACTGGGGCTGTTCTTTTGAAACAGTAGGATGATGCACTCAACCCAGAAATATCTAAGAGCGATAACACAATTTCACCCAAAATCCAAATTTCCAAATACCATGCCAACCTTACTTTGACCCTCACTTGACTTAAATCTCAACATATGGGATGCAAGTCCTTTCTTCAAATACCTGGCTACGAAGTCATGGTGTTCGCTCCCACTTTCCAAATTCAGATATTCAATACAAGTCAACCCATTTTTGTTACAGGGGCAAGTCTATTAGTCTGCTTTTGAGGAGTGTCATGCCCGCGCGACTTGGACAGACGAGAAAGGAGAAGAAAAGCCTCAAGTCAACATGAACCATTCCCTTCCCTCAAACTAAGAATTTTTCTTTGGACGAAGGAAGGACAACATCATCTCTGGAACTGTCACGGAATGACAACATCAAGTTTTCACTCACCATCAACTATATCTGTAACAACCCGACCGGTTGTTTCGAGCTCTAGCGTGTTGTTAGACAGTTTGAGGCCTTGATTAGTTTCACTTCAAGTATTATGACTTGTAAACATAGTTAGAATTTAATTTTGGAAAGTTCGGAGTTGATTCGGATGGAAAATTCTGATTTCGGAAGCTTTAAGTTGGAAGAATTGACTAAGGTTTGACTTTTGAGTAAACGACCTCGGAATCGGGATTTGAAGGTTCCAATAGGCTTGTATGATAATTTTAGACTTGGGCGTACATTCAGGTTGAGTATCCGACCGCCCGGGAGCATTTTAGCGCTTATTGTAGAAAATTGACATTTTGGAGGTTTTAGAATTTCTTAAGTTTGATTTCAAGTGAATTTTAGTGTTATGTATATCCGTTTGGTGTTCGATACTTGGAATAGGTTCATATCATGATTTGTGACTTGCACGTAAAGTTTGGCGCCGTTCCAGAATGTTTAAGTATAACGCGCGTTCGGCAAAGTTTTAATGTTTGAAAGTTTAAAGAAAGGTTTTGATCCTCAATTCGTAATTTTGATGTTGTTTGGCATGGTTTGGGGCTTTGACTAAGTACGTATCGTGTTTTTGGGATGTGTTAGTACGTTTGGATGGGGTCCCGGGGGCGTCGTGTGCGAATCAGATTGGAGCCGGATCGAGTTTTGACTTGGAAGAATTGCTGAGGCAGCTGAGATCTGGTGCCATCGCATCTGCGTGGAAAAGGGCCGTAGGTGCGAGCTCGCAGAAGCAGCAAAAGGGGTCGCAGAAGCGGAGGGGAGTGAGGTTGGCTGGATTCGCGGGTGCGAGGAATCCACCACGCCTGTGAGCTCGCAGGTACGAGTTGTTGGTCGCGGAAGCGAAATAAAGGAAGGGGAGGCATTTCCGCAGAAGTGGAGGAACAAGCGCAGGTGCCAAAGCTTGTCCGCAGATGCGGAGGAGGGGAGGCCTTAAAGGAACCGTATAAGCGGAATTTTTGGCCGCACTTGCAGGACCACAGATGCAGTCAAGTAACCGCAGGTGCGATGATCGCTGGGCAGAGGGCCTTGTTAAGTACGCGGGTTTGGCTCATTTCATTTTCATTTCTTCCATGGGAGCCGGTCTTGGAGCGATTTTGGAGCGCCATTTTCATCGTCTATCATGAGGTAAGTGATTTCTACAAGTTGTGAGTTAAATATACGAATTTGGGCTTGTAAATACATGGAAGTTAGTAGAAATTTGGGATTTTGGTAGAAAACCTAGAAATTGGTATTTTTGGATTTGTACCATGAATCTGGATATGGAATTTAGGAAAAATTATATACTTAAGTTCGTGGCATTATGGGTAAAATTTATCTTCGAAGATTCTCGGAATCCGGGCACTTGGGCCCGAGGGCTGACTGTAATGACTTTTCGAGCGGAGTTGGAAATTGTTATAAATTGATTAATTATAAGCATTGGAGTATATTTTGATTGATTTGCACATTGTTTGACTAGTTTCGAATCGTTTGGCTTTGAATTGAAGAGTTAGAGAGGCATTTGAGCCGGTTATGGAACTTCGGAGCGAGGTAAGTCTCCTGTCTAACCCTGTGAGGGGGAATTTACCCCATAGGTATTGTTCCTGTTGTATGCTACATATTGTGGGAGCTGCACGCATATGAGGTGACAAGTGTCCGTGCATATGCTAGAGTTCCTGATTATGTCCAGGTAGACTTAGGTTCATGCCATGCTTTAGTTGTATTATTTGTGTTATCCTTGCCTGTATAATTCCCATATTTCGCATTGCGACCTGAGACTAGGCTTGCTAAAGTGATAGACTCGCTATTGTAAAGATGCGGAATAATTTTGTTTTCCCTTACGACATTCTCGCGCGTTGTGTGTTTTCATTTAAAAGCTTCTTTAAATTTCATAACTCACACGTAACTTCATGAGTGGGGTCAAGGATTCATTAAAGCTTCATATTCTCATAGGAGCGGGCCGTTCACCTCGGTAATATAATAGATGCATCTATGGTTCATGTCGTTCGACCCTCGGCAGTGTACACATTATTATGGGATCGGGTCGTACGCCTCAGCATTTTTATAAATACTCTTATAGGATCGAGCCGTTCGCCTTGGCAGCGTCATGCGTAATATTTGGCAAGAAACCATCGTATCCGTGAGGTTTCCTGATTTGAGTTGTGATGATCTATCTGGTTGGGACTATTTTCCATATCCACTCAGGTTGAGGAGATGATCGATAATTTTAGGCTTGCGTTTACTGTTCCGAGGAGGATCGTACCATGTGCTAAAATTTATTTACACTATTTTTTTACCATGCCTCATAATTGTTTACTTTCTATTGTACTTAATTTATTGGACCACTAGTAAGTGTCGATGTTGACCCCTCATCACTACTACTCTAGGGTTAGGCTGATACTTACTGGATACGCGTTGATTTACGTACTCATGCTACACTTGCTGCACTTTTTGTACAGGTGTGTGTGTGTGTGTGTGTATATATATATGTATGTATGTATGTATTCCTGGTGTTCTTTTGGGCGTAGAGGTGCAGTTATTGCTGGGACTTTATGGTGAGCCGCATCCCATGCTACTATCCGCAGCATACAGAGTCTCCCTTAGAGTTATTTACATTCTCCTGTCTAACTTGTATTCTAAACAGATGTTGTATTTTGCTATATTTCTAGGTAGATGCTCATGCACTTATGACACAGGATTTTGGGGGCTCCTGCTGGATTTTCATCATTGTAATTCATGTAATTATTATCATTTAACCTTGTAATCTATTCTTTGTACGGATATTTATAAAGAGAATTCACGGGCTCCTATGAGTAACCGATGTTTATTTTATTTATTTAATGGGATTTATGATTTCAGAATTTTTAAAATGAGTAATTAAGTTGATAATTCAACGTTGTCTTGTCTGACGGCAACGTTGGGCGCCATTACGGCCTTTAGGCAGTTTGGATCGTGACAACTTGGTATCAGAGCTCTAGGTTCACGTGGGTCTCACGAGTCATGAGTACGTCTAGTTGAGTTTTGTGGATCAGTACGGAGACGTCTGTACTGATCTTCGAGAGGCTACAGGGCTGTTAGGAGTACTTCCCTTCTTGATTCCTCGTTGTGCGATTTGATTCCATCGAGGCTTATGTCTTTATTTCCTTCCCAGTCACTCTTACACGATGTTGAGCACTTGTTATCAATGGGGCATCAAAAAGTTGAAGTAGTACTGCAGATGTAGTGCATGATGTATCTCCCTGCGTATTCGAACGAGCTATTGTCGTCGTCCTGTGGAAGGGTGTTCTGTCGTTTCAGCACTGAATTAGTATTTCCTACGGTTTTGAGGCTATGCAAAAATTGCAATGATGTTCATGAGTGGTTATCGCACAGTGTTGGTGTGATGGTAAGGTGCTTGTTTATGTGTCGAGGCAGTGAATGACTCGAACGAAGGATTTTTCAGTGTATGGTTTAGAGGTTCGGCATTTAATTCCAGCAGAAAAGAGGCAATCGGATTATGGATGTTCAGGCTTCGGTTGATGGCGTAACGAGACTTGATATTTTCAAGCGAGGTGGAATTCTCGATTGTGATATGGTATCGTCGTCCTTGTTTGAACGCATTAAGCCTCGCTGGTGTTATGGTCTTCTTGATTTGCCTTCAGGGCGGGGTGTGGTGAAATAGTGTCTAAGAAGCGGTTGTCAGAGATGGCGGTGTGTAGCGGTTCTAGAATCGAATCGGTATTTCGAATGCTGAAGGCTCGAGAAAGATGACCTTCAAGGAGGCTTAGAGTTGGAAGCAATTTATTAGTTTTGGTGCTACAGAGATGGATTTTGATTTGATGCAACATTTGGGTAGCGAAGGATGAGGAAGGATAGCGGGAGGTGTCTCGCAGTGGTTGAATTTCTAGCAGGTCAAGAATGAAAAGCAGAGGTTGAGAAGTTGCTTAGAGGAGATGGTTTAACCAAACTGGGAGTGACAGAGTAACATATAGATTCTATGGTAGGGTAGCCACATGCCTTGAGAAAAATTTAGAGCGATTTGGGAATCATGGTGGACAATAACTAAGTATATAAAATTCATTTGGGATGGTGACTACTGTACTGAGGAAGGTTTAATGTGACTGAAAGGAGTTTGCTTGAAATGAAGAGGGGTGTCAAAACTTGATCATCATTTTTGGATTCAACATGACTTCGAGTTTGGAATGTATTGACTGACTTCAGTTGATGTCGATAGACTTGTACGGCTGGTGGACGAGCATGTGCTCAGGAGGGTTTACTGATTTCGTGGTAGTTGTACCCTGTGCAGCGTCATTGGAAGATGTCGGTAAGGAATTCCAGAGGTAGGTTATCTCTTATAAGTAGGTTAGCGTTTACATGATTCTGATGAAGTTTTTATGAAGAGTTCAACTTACTACTCAGTAGAAGGTTGAATATGCGATTATGGCAGATAATTCGGAATGTTCATGAAAAGTTTAACAAGAGACCACAAGAAATTTGGCAGGTTGAAGGAGCGAGATCATGGCAATTGAGAAGGAGGAATCCTTGTGGGCTTTACGTTTATGTGATGGTAGCTTAAAGCTAAGTGGGGGAGCCCACTGTCTACGATTGGATCGCGTGGGAGTTTGCTTGTGCGGTGTTTTGTTATCAGTGCATTGGTGGATTATTTATGCCTAAGAAAAGAAAACATCGGGGATAATTCGAGCAAAGAAATTGATGAATGTATGCTATATTTCGCCGTATCGATTCAAGTGCAGGGTTTAGAAAGACTCAGAGTTTATGCTTCTTGTGGATGTGTTGTACGAGGAAAGGAATTTATCTGGTTGCTTCTTTGGAGGTGTTTATATGCTAGCAGAGCGATGGAGCTTGATTATATTCGGGACCAGGTCAGAGTAGGTGACCTTCAATAGTGGTTCTAGTGGGTTCGAGGATGTAAGCGCGGTGTCTAAGGAATTTGGGTTCATTGTGTGGCTGAAGACTGGGATTTTGTAGCAGAGTGTGAAGAATACAAGGAATATCCTATGTTATCATCGGGTCTGGGGGGATAGTATTGGAAGAATGGGAGAAACAATTTCGGATTCACGAAAGGTCTTTCAGAATGGGTGTACCAGTTAGAGATGCTATTGTGCGCGTGAGGAGGGTATGAAATAGTTCATAGGTATTGAGATGAGGAACCCCAACGAAAAAAAGAAGGGAAAAACTCTTGCAAAGCAGGAGAAACCTCAAAACAAAAGGAAAAAAAAAAAACTAAAAAAATGGAAGAAGAACCTCCTACAAGTTCAAATAATGAAGTAGTATAGAGTTTTGTCACAAATAACTCACGAAATATTCCTAGTGAAAACAGGGGCAGATAAATTTCGTTCATTTGTTTATTTTGATGTCTGAGCTGGTTTTACCTCGAGGAACAGGGTTCGAGATGACCAGAAGAAGAAGTCTCAATCCAGAATAAGAAAAAAAGAAAAGAGGTGAATCCAAAATGCAGAAGCGGATAAAAGATGTGAATTGTTAAAGACATGACTAAAGTCACGAGCATTGCAATTCCTATTTTGATCAAAAGAAGCTATAGAGCAACGAACCAGTGCCTGCAGCTAGCGAGCATCAAGGTTCAGATCAAAGTCTGCATGTAAGATCAATCAAGACTCAAGATCAAGTTTCGAAAGACGTATAGATAGGAATCCTGTAACTCATAGCTGATAGGCTTGTTTAGTTTATTTTTCATTTTGATTTTGGTGTAACAAGGAGTTCAGCAAGCAACAACAGCAGCAACAACAGTAAGATCACAGCTTTTCAGTGGTCCCAGCTACCAAAACTTCCAGAACTACACTGACTTGATTCCTTTATAGCCAAGGATATGTAGGCAACCTTTGGAGCAAGGTTCGGTCAAACTTTTTTCAATTGCTTCACGTGGAGTGTCAAACGGGCAAAAATTGCTCGTAATTGCTCACTTTATCTTTTTCCGAAAACTCTGCATGTTCTCAAGCAAAGAAGGGCAGCTGTGAGCATGTAATTTCTGCCCTACGAAAATACTCCTACAAAATCTACAAAAAATAAGTTTTCTTATTGATTTTGATTTTTCTAGAATTTTAGAAATTTCTCTGTTCGTATTTATTTATATTTTTGTGCATATTTAGTATTTCAAAGTCATGAAAAATACCATAAAAATGTTCAATTCTTCATTGCATAGCACTTTAAATTTTACTTATATTTTTAGGATTTAATCACATACAAATTACATAATTGATAAATAAAAATCACAAAAAATATACATTAGCTTTAATCAATTAGTTTAATTAATTAGTTTAAGTGTTAATTGGTCTTTATTTCAAAATAAATGCAATTAGAAACAATGTGACTATTTCCGCGGTCTAAAGGGAAAAACGAAATGCTGTTAAGCCAAAAACAGAACTGGGCATTGCCTCAAGCCCAATTCTGGTGGCAACCTGTCCAACCCATTCTATATACCTGGTCCGCCCTATCAGCGACCAAAACGACACTGTTTTGGTGACATTCAATCGCGACCGTTGATCGCCCCGTAATCCAACGGTTCTGAACTCATCCCTCACCCCCCTATATAAGTGTCTGAAACCCATTTTTCGGCCCCAACCCTAGCGACCATCCTCAGTGTTCATCTCTCTCACTCTCTCACAGCCACCGTCGAAAATCGCCTCACGGCGACGGCCCACCTCCAATCCAGCCCAAATCACTACCCCATAGCCTCCTTCATCTCCTTATCCCTAATTCCTAAATCATTCTCTCTAAAAACTCCTACAACTTCACGGATTTTAAATCTAAGAAGTTGAAAACCCTAAATTTGGCCATTGTTGACTCTTGAGGTTTGAACGTTTCGACTCGAAACTCACATCAACCAATTGTTCTCAACGAGAACAATCGAATGATGTTACTTTCGGCTCGTTTGGAGAAAGAGCTCGGACCTGATGGTTAATGAGTGTTACCCAAAAAGTCTTTCTTTCTTCTTCTCCTGTTCTATTTTTTTTATTATTAGCATAACAGTTTTTAATAAAATAACTAGTTCTATATTTGCATGTTTAGGATTACTTAAATATTTGTTAAATTAGATGCATTTTAGTGTTAAAAATCATTGTTTCATGTTCAAAAGTTCTCAATTGCTTTGCGTTTTCTGTTCTTGGGGTCAAATGGAGACCTGCCTTGGTTGATAGGCAAGCCCATTAGTCTCGATTTAGTAAGTGCATATTTAGGCGAGTTGGGGTTGTATTTTAAAAGATAATTAAACTTGGGGGCCTTAAGAGTAGAAATAAAAGAAGAAGGGCTCGAAAGAAAAGGGCCAACTGTAAATAGGCATCTGGCATGGTTAGTTACAAAATGTTCTTCCTCTCTGAAAGCCCCTAATTTACGCTGACATATTCCCTCCCCGGGTGAGATACTCTGCTAAATTTCGGATATATACACACTCCCTCACTCATAAATAAAGAACGGGTAGACATAGGCAGTGTGGGTGGGAATTCACTGAAAATCCAAAATTTCCTCATTCATCTTTACTTCTCAGTAGAGAATACTTTAAAAAAAAATTATTTCTGGGATTAGGAGTAGCATTCTAGCTGTGGAATTTCTTGGTTTTTAGCTGCTAAAGTCTGTTGCTGTTCTCTGCTGCTGAATCTCATCTTTCAGTTCTAACTTCTACCTTGTCAAATTCTTCTATTGATTTCTGCTTCTAGGTATGTAGAAATTTCATATGTAATTCTTCTTTGAGATATGTGAATGATAAATGAACTGTTAACTTCATGATCCTGCCTACATTTATGTGTTTATAATATCCCCTGTAAGTTCTGTTTGTAGTGTTCTATGAAACTGTCTGTTTGAGTTGAAATCTAAGTAGTAATTTCTTGTCGCTTCCTATTTATATTGTGATGTTAATGGAACTGTTTGCTTGAGTTAAAACTTAACTTGTAATTTCTTGCTGCTTCAAAGAATCTATCTGCTGATCTACTGCTTGGTCAGTCCTTGCTTGGTTATGTTTAGATGTTATATTGAGTGAAGGTTACTTATCCTTTAATCTGGAATTTAGCTTGGTAGTTGTCCAGTTAAGTAGTCATGTTTTGAGGGATATTGTTTAAGCTAAAGTCAGTCAGTCCTCAAATTTGATCACTGGTTGATCAAACTTGAAGATTGAAAGACTTTATGCAATGTTGTAATGTGTGGTTGATAACTTCATTCTTTTACAAGCAGTGAAGGGGAGCCTGGAATGTAGATATAGGTGTACTCATATAGTTGTTTTTAGTTTTAAAGCTATATTTGATAGGAATAGCTATGGTGATGTACTAAGTCCAATTCCAGCAGATTTGAACTCTTTGTCAATTATTGTAGTTAAATGTACAGTATTATGAATATTGTACATTTTGGGTGTTGTATTTGATAAGAATAGTCACTATAATATACTAAATTTTCATTCCAGCGGTTTTGAATTCTTTACCTATCATTGTATTTAAGCATATAGTATCATGAATGTCATAGATTTTGCTGGAACTTGTAATGTTTACTAGTATCTACCTGATTTTGAGCTAAATTGGGCCTAAAAGTAAGCTGGCCCAATTAATTACCACAAATGTGATATGCAAAAATAGTAGGCGATTTTGGGCTTTGATCCAGAGCCCATTAAAGCCCTGCTCATGCCCAGTTTGTTTCACGAAATGGGCTGGCAAGCTCATACCCAGTTTGTTTCGCGAACTGGGCTGGAAAATGCGCTAAGGGATTCGCGATTAGCCCAAGCGTGCTCATACCCAATCTGCTCAAATATAACTGAAATGCAATCTAAGTCTTAGAATTATAATCCTTCCGGTTTTATTAGCCAATGAATCTGCCAAGAATCCAAGGTTGATCCTACAAAGAACTTTCATAAATTATGGCCTCACAGTGAACTTCCAAGTAGTTAGAAAATATAATTCTCAAATATCGTAGTTTGCTTTAGGCTAAAAATAATAAACATGTCGTAAATCGCAGGTGCGTCTCACGTGACGTGATTCGCAATGTGTACAAAAACGATAAGTGCGCGACATCGCGACTTATTGAAATAAACTCCATAAATCCTAAAAAGCCATTAAAATTCTATTAAAAGCGATTAAAGAGTTTAAAAATGCACAATAGGTTCAAGTATGTACTAAATTAGATAATTAGGACAAGTATTAATTGTTAAGCAATCGTGCTAAAACTACGGAATCCGAGAATGCCTAAAACCTTCTCCCGGGTTAATAGAATTCCTTACCTAGTCTTCTGTGTTTGCGGACCAAAAATAGAGTCAACTTTCCTCGATTTGGGATCTTAAAATAAATCGGTGACTTGGGACACCATAATAATTATTCCAAATGGCGACTCTAAATAAATAAAATCTCATTTTGAATAATGTCACTTTAATTGGAAAAACTCTCATATCCCCTATCCCTCGGGAAAAAGGAGGTGTGACAACTGTGCTGTTGTTATTATTTATACTCATGCGGTGGTATAAGATCTGGGTGTTGAAATACATCTGGTGAGATAAGGTGGGCTTGAAACGCGTGGCTAGCAGGGGAACTACTAGAAGCCATGCAGTTTGATAAGGTCGGCTAAAACGCGGGATGCTATTTTGGGAAAATGATTTTCAATACTAAATATATAGGCTCCCGCGGTGATATAAGGAAAGTTGTGATTCATTTTACGATTTGAGACTATGAGGCAGTACCTCGGGAAGGCTCTTATTGTCTTTTCCCCTTTTTTGTGCACTTGTCTTTGATTGTTGTTTCCCTGAGCATAGTACTAATTATTTTCCTCTGTGATGCACCTTTTGCTCAGTTCTATATAGCTAATCTTGTTGCGCTAGTCGCTACTTCAAATTTCATTGCTGCTATTAATACATTGTACATTTCGTGGGTGATCATTCTTTTTCATTCATTATCTCTACTCCTATTTGTTGACTAGAATTGTGGTAGAACACTTGTACAAGCATACACGTGGTTAAATCACCCATATCAGTTTCAAAAGGTGAATCCTAACGTCATAAACCATTATATGCACTCTCGTCTACTTGCCTTCTTTGTGAGGAATATTCTATTGGCATGTGAGTCGTCCATGCGGATACGAGTTGTAATGCGAGCACAAGATGCCAAGTGATTAGGGTTCAAGAATTGGGACCTGTAAACTGTGATTATGAGGTTCGGTACCTCGTGGAAATGCTTGAATAAATCTGGTGTGGCAGCAGTTGTTCATATTGAGTTGTTGATGGTTTTTCCTTTATTTTGATTTCATCGTACTCTACGGCATTATTACCTGACTGCTTCCTGTTAAATATTGTTGTTATTGGTGTCTCGTTGCAAGTATTGCTTGGTATTCCTTATTCTTCTTAGTTGTATATTAATATTGTTTTTCTCTGTTAGTTCACCTTCACACTTGTTCAGGTTGTTTAGTTCGGTAGGTGCCTTGGTTGTCCATCGTTACTACTCCACCGAGGATTGGTCTTGATACTTACTGGGTACCGCTATGGTGTATTTATACTAAGCTTCTGCACATTTTTTGTGCAGATCCAGGTGCCACGGTTGTTGTTGATTATTAGCTGGCTGGTCGAGCTGTGGAGACTCAAGGTAAACCTGTTGTCTCGTTCGCAGGCCTCGGAGTCACCTTTTGATATTTTTATTGTACTGTTTAATTTTATCCCGAACAGTTGCATTTAGGGATTTTTCTGGCAAACTCAATAGAGGTTATGACTTGTACTATCGGTTTTGGAAATGTAAATGTGTATAAGATTTTTATCTCGTATTTATCATTCGATGGTTGGATTCTTCTATTTATTTAGTAAGTGTTAGGCTTACCTAGTCTTAAAGACTAGGTGTTGTCACGACATCCTATGGAGGGATACTGGGGTCATGACAATTTATTTGTGATTTTGTTAAATGCTGGCACACTTTCGTTTTATGTTTTAGTTAAATTGTATGTATTCATGACTTGTAATACATAAATTTTTTTATCTAATAAAATTTGTGATTTTAAAAATAATAAAACGAATATTTAAGCTGATAGTTCACTGTTGAATTGTCTAATGGGATGTTGGGTGGTACGTTGGGTGTCATCACGACTTATAGTGAGAATTGGATTGTGACAAATCAATTCATTACATAGTAGCGTTGACAAACCTACATGAATACCACCTAATGCCTTGTTCTGAAGTTTATAGCAAAAACACTTCAGGAATCGTATTATTTTTCTTTTATCATCATATCATTCTTCTTGAAATTGTGCAACAGCATTTTCTTATCTTATTAAAATATTTCAATTTTATTTAAAGTATTAATTAAAGTTTGAAACAGTTATCCTACAGACTTGTGTCACAAAGAAACTAAAAAGTAAGAATACAAAATAAGGATAGACTATTGGCCAAAAGTTCTCAAAAAAGAAAAAATTATAAATGCAACTCTAATATGAAGCTTTAGTCAAAAGGGGAGGTCTGTTCACTGATTAAAAGTTCCAATGGTTAAGTCAAGCAAGGAAGATAAACAAGTTTTAATTAGAGGTCTAATTTCCAAAAAAAAAAAAAAAAAAAAAAATCTGAAATCATATATCAATTCCGTTGAAGATAAAAAAAATTAAAAAAAAAAATTCCGTTGAAGATTTGGTCTGATGATCTAAAGTCGAATGTGCAAGATGTGTGAATTCACGTTAAATGAAGGTCATTGATTTGCCGAATTCCAATGAAACCTATTTTTTTAATCTAGGGAAACATTTAACATCTAATCCTAAAAGCTTTCACAAATAAAAAGTCATTACTAGAATTTCAAAAACAATGTTAGAAAAGGAAGGAAAAGGAAAGCAATTACCTCATCACTCCCGTATATAACAAATTTACGCATTTACGCAAAAGCAGGTAATCTGATTTATATATAGAATGAAAGAAAAGATGGATACATAGCATTTGGTAATTAGCAGTAGCATAATTAGTTCTTACAACAAGTTATCATAACCTAGAAATATTATTCAAATTAAACCGAACGTAATACTAAGTACTACCAGTTAGTGAATAAAGTTTCACAAATCTCTGAGAAAACATCAAAAATAATCTTGTGGAAAGAAGGTGAATTCAATGATAGAAAACAATGCAGAAGCCTTTGAAGATCCTCAACTCCAAATATTTGTTTTTCTACTATCATTTCCACCATTGATGTTCTGAAATCATTGTATGGATCACTTGTATTCTTCTCTACTGCAATGCTCTCTTCATTTCTCCCGTCAATAACAATTGAAAACCGACCAATTTTATCAGAGCTAATTAAACTCAACTTCTTGATTTTCCGGTGGTTCCACCCTGTTTTAAGGCGACACTTGGTAGTTTTCCGACGAGTATTATCACTAGTGATGTCACTGTAGTAATCAAACTTCTCCACCGCGCTGGTTTTCCGGCGTGTTCTTCCGCCGGATCTTGTCTGCTTTTCAACTAAATTTTTGGCTATTTTTGCTCTGTTTTTCTCTGTTTTAGAGGTGGCAAACTCAAGTCCGTTTATTGATTTGACCCATTTTGACTCGCTCAAGTTCGACCTAATAAGTCCATTTACCTTGTTTTCGCTCGTTGCTGTTGAAATAGAATTGGCTGATAATTCAGAAGAACAACGACCCATTTCATAACTCCTTTGATTGTATCTTTTACTTGCAGTTTTTCGGCGAAAAGACTCCGAAAAATAACCAGAAGACAAGCTGAAAAAAGCATCTTCTGTTTCGCCACTAAATTCATCTCTTCCATCACTGCTAAACCAGCCACTATTTGACGAAGAACTTTTTATTACATTTGACTCTTTATTGGGTCTATGGTTTTTATTAGAACCTTTTGGAATTTTCAAATGATTCTTGTTTGATTTGGATTCTTGAGTTTTTATTGAAGATTGGGTTCTAGATGAAGCTCCAAGAACATGATTATTGGAGGTTTTGGAGATAACAATAGAGTTTTCAACAACATCGGGTAGACTTCGGAACTGACAAGAAGTGAAAGAGGAAGAGAATAAACGAGGGAATTTGTGTACTATGTTATTCTCCATGCTGTAATAATTCAAAACACTGTCACTGCGCTGCATGCATATTTATAGTGTGTAGAATATTATGCTGGATATTAAATTATGAAGATTCATGGGATGGGAATAATAAAACAATACATTGGTATGTATTTAATTAATTATTTTAGTCGTTGTAGTTTAATAGATTCTTAAAATTTTAAATGGGAAAGTAGAAAATGACAAGCTGGAATTTCTAGGCCAGAGATATTCAAACTTGTGAATTATACATTATTGGGAGTCACATGGAAGCAGTAGGATGAATCATTCCGTCTCACTTATACATATGATATTTTCCTTCTTTTTTTCTTCTTTTGAATGGTTTTGACTCTTGTATCACATTAGAAAAAAAAAAAACTTGTATCTCAAAGAAAACAATTGAAGTAGGAGAGTCATGCTATTTAATTTTTGATGTGAATTCGAACATAATTTTTTAAATGTTTTTAAATAAATTTACTAATTTTAAATTATATAAAAAATATTGTAAGTCACAAAAGTTATAATACCCACCAAGTAGTAATAGTGAATGGAATAATAAGGTTTTCCTTTAATAGTGTTATCAAGCATTTAAAAAAATTATTACATGAGGAGAGGGGAAAAGGGAATGTTATGTTACTAATACGTTTTGAATCATGCACCTCAACTGTGAAAGATAATGAACCTATCACACAAGTTCCGAAAGTCCGAGATATTGTAAATCTTTTAACATCCGGATCTTCATAGTTGATTTGGATTGAAATGCATTTTCTTCATTAAATAATTTTAGACTTCACATATTTGGCTTTACCCAATAATTATTACTGTACTACTTAAGTAACCCATGCCAAAATATGTTTTTCGTATATACACGTGGGAATATTTGTAAGACTATTCAAAAATGGCCATGGCAAAGTTGAGGATCTAGGATAATTTGGTCAAGTTTCTACCATCATTATTCAAACTTTGGTACCATATATGTGAAATTCAAGGAATATGATTAGTGAGGGATATGATTTTTGTACTAAAATAGTAGAACCACTTGGTCACTTGAATAGATAGAATTAGGTAGAACATTTTGAGAATGATACAATTGATGCTTGTCTCCACACATGACCATCATAATTTGGTGAGTATTTAAATTATAGAGATACGATTAAAAAGATCCACATTAGTTTGTCTGTGCCGATCACTTGCCCAAAGAAAATATGAAAAAAAAAATGTTATATTTTTTCTGTTCATTCGCTTTAAAATTAATCTATCTATTACAAAAGTGAAAAAAAAGTATTGCTCCGAATCCTTCTCAATGTTTATAATCTCTCGACTCAAACAACTTTAAAATATGTAATCTTTAAGTGATTTCTTATCACTTAAAGAAATCTTTAAAATTAAAATATGTAATATTAATAATACTTAAAGAAATCTTTAAGTGATTTCTTATCACTTAAACAACTTTAAAATATGTAATATGTAATCTTTAAAATTAATCTATCTATTATAATCTTTAAGTGATTTCTTATCACAAAACTTGAAATATGTAAATATTGAACACATTAACATGGCATAAGAGACCAAAGAGTAGGGATTCTTGATTTCAAGAAAACTTTCGTATTTGGCATTTAGGTTTGATGACGTGTAGCATGTTCAATTGAATTCATATTTAAAGTTATAGGCCCATCTCTTCCTTTAAGAGTTTGGAAAGGCCAAAAAGAAAAGGAGAAATATAAGATCAACAAACAAAATGGTGATCGGCAAGCAAGTTAAAGTTCTTACTTTTTCTAATTTTGGTTTCTTCATATTCAAATTCATATCAAGAAGTGGGCTTATGACATGATCGATAGATATGAGCATTATCACATGCAAATTTAGGGAATAAGTAGAATACAAAACTGATTACCTAATTAACTTTGTAGCAATCTAGCAGCTTGTTATTGAATATGCATTTTTGGGAAACGGCCATATCCTGAAAATATTAGCTTCGAAGGTTTGTGAGTTAGCCTTCTTGATTTCAAACGTAATACCAAAAGTTTCTACGAAAAGTCAAGATACTACTATACCTTCATCTATCGAACAGTTAATTTGATTAGATATCGTTTTAGATTGAGAAAAAAAAATACTTCCTCCGATTCAAATTATTGGTCGTCAATAATTAAAATAAATTAAAATATTTTGATTCCACAAAAATAAAAGATCATTATAGTAATTACATTTTTTAAATTTTACCATGACAGTTTCATTTAACCGAGTGTTAATTAAGTGAAAAAATAAAGGAGAGATAAAACATAATTTAAACATATGTTTTATAATTAAGATTATTGAATGTCATTCTAAAGAGATATGTAAAAATCTTGAAAGACAAGATATATAACATAAAGTAGAGGCGGTATTAAATTGATTTCGCAGAAACTATGTTCCTTGAAATGTCAAATCAATGCAACTACATGTGTTAAATGCCTAAAGCTAACGGTACTAAGGATTGGCTAACTCAAGTTAATCTGGTAAGAAAGTGAACTTGAAATAACATAATTGAACACATCTTTATCATTCGTTGGTCTCAAGAAACTACTTGATATTACATATTTACACCCCCACTGTCGCTTTCAATCTTTTCTCTTTTTCTTCTTTTTTAATCTTTTGATAAATACTTCCATTTCAAACTACTTACAAGGTGATATACTTAAATTCGAAACTTAGGACTAGATATAGAGCAGAGTAAATGAGCACAGAGGAGAACGCTCCAACATGCAATGACTTATTTTCAATTGTAGCGTGTCAATATGCTAATGTCTTGTACCTAATTCCTTAAAATAAACGACAAGCAAATGACTATTTTAATTGACCTTTAATTTTCATAGGAATCCCCAGCCCCACCCACTAAAAAAGTTAATAATTATAACAAGAAGTCTATGCCCTCAAAAGCTAGAAAATAAATAGTATGAACTGACTCTATCAAAAGAAAAAAAAATTAAACAAAAGAGTATCCAAAATATGCAAGAACTTCCAGCAGTATAGGACCAAATAACCACACGAAATTTTGCTTTGAGAACTTCATTCATATCCAACCAAAAGCAAAAAGACACTGCAATTGGTGGCTTCACTTTTCCATGATCTTTATATTGAGCTTAGAAATCTTAAGTCATTTATTTTACTCATTTTTGCATTGATGTCAGCTGATTTTTCTCCCACAATGGTTATAAGTTTTGAAATTCAAAATGGTTTTTAACCTAATATTGTCTATTTCTTTTTGTCTAATAAGGATTTTGACTTATGGTGATCTAATGTTATGGATTCTGGAGTTAAATTTGTCTTTTATATAATGTAGTTATTCTAATATTGGCATAAGGCGTGAAATCACAAAAACTGTAGTAATAATTTTGTTACTTATGTACTCAAAGGATTAAATTATGTCTTCGAATCAAGTGCCTACTACGTTAACATGATGTCAAGTCTGATTAACCTGCTGAAGTAGGTTTTCAAGTGAATGAATGTGTCTTATTTGTTGTTCATTAGCAAAGTGCCAAGGGTTTTAGTTGGTAGATCAGTTGCTAGCTATTTTACTTCCTCTTTGATTATGAATATGAATACATGATATAAAGTCCTTTATACGAGGAGAAAGGAAAGTGTTAAGGAAGATTCAGAGAAACTGCAAATTTTTATGAGCTACAATTTCAAGATTCTTTGACAATTTTTGCTATCTTTTAGTAGTTTACTCACCAGCTAGAGTATGCTTTTTCATGTCAAAAGTTACGCATTTCTTTTTTTCCTCTCCCTTTAAGAGAGTTATTTACCAAAACTGAAGACTGGTTGATCAAATCTTGCTAAGTGTAGCAATATGAAATTTTCAACATATTGAGTCATAGCATTATTGGTGTTAACAAAAACTATTAAAACAGCTCCCATCACAATTTTTGCCCTATCAATAGCAAAAGACTACAATTTTTATCTTCTCATCCTCTAACTAACTAATTTCATGTTTTATTGAGTAATAGAAATTCTACTTGGACATCCGCAGATTTTTCTTTTCCAATAGGCTAGCCAACTTATTACAAGAGTTCTTACGTGAAAGGACACGAGCGAGTTCTTTACTGAATGTGCTACAGTCAAATCCCCTTTAATGACGTCATTTCTCTGAAATTTTTTTGATTGTTATAATAAAGTATTATTATAAAAAATATATCATATAACATAATATAAAAAATTCAATTTAAAAAAAAATTGAGGTTATAATAAAAAATTTGGAGATTTCGTGGAGGCATATGCCGAAAAAGGTTGAAACTATCAACCAACTTAATTCGGCGTTGATTTCATGGAGGTCATACACCGAAGTTGATGTAGCACTTCTTTGGTTACAATAGGAAAAATTTAATAGTCAAAGTCTTTTATTTGAATGCCATTTCAATCTTCTCCTAAGCCCTTTTTTTTTATACTATGTAAAAAAATAAATGATAATTAATAGAAAATAAACGATATTATTATGCATCTTGACTAGCAAACAAACAGCCATAGCCCCCTTGTTTTATTAAGTTGAATCTGACAATATCTAATTATTTAGATATTATTTCTAAATATGAACATTAGATAATTTAGACTGTTTGTTTTATTAATATTTAAATATGAATAATTTATCTTCATTTAAAAGCCAATAAAAATAAAGTATAAATTAAATAATAATATGCAGGAAAATCAGAGAGAAAATATTGATGTTCATAGTGTTGTAAATGTGTTCATTTGATGAACTGCATTCTAAAAGCTATCGGCAATGGCAGCTATAGCAGTGGTTAATTGTGATGTTTGTGAAGTGGTGAATTGAGAAAGGCTAGTTGAATCATTGATTAAACTTAGTTAGGAGGATAATCAAGAGAGGTTCTCCTAAAGACCAATTCACTACGCATGCTTGCATATCTTCACGTGCTTAAATTAGTTCGTCTTGTGAGGTTAAGACTTAATCGAGAGAGGAGTTTTTGCTGAACGTTTGAACTAATAATTGAGTGAATTCGAGAGACTCACTTAAACATTAGAAGTGAATTATCTAGAGTTAGATCCCAAATAATTATCTTGCACCTCTTCTCCCATTGATAACCTTCTTTGCTTGTCCCTTGTTGCGATTGTCATTAATCAATAGCTTTAAACTCTTAGTTAATTTTAGTTATTAATCGTATAAATCTCAATTGTTGATTCTCCCGAATAGCAACCAAGCTCGAAACTACGAGAATACTGTTTAAATCCAATCCATGTGGATACAATATTATACTATACTATATTTGATTAGCGAGCATAATTTAGGTGTGTGTTTCGAGCTCGTCAAATTTTAGGCCCGTTACCGGGAATTGGCAATCAATAGTGTTTGAGATAGTTTCTGGTGCTAATTCAGGAATTAGTTTTTAGTTTTTCTTTTCTTTTCTTTTCTTTTCTTTTCTTTTTCCTTTTCTGTTTTTCTTTTATTAGTTAACTTCTTTTCAAGATTTGTTTGTAGTACCTAACAAGTTGGAGAAGATACTGTAGATTTTGAATTCTAAATGTTGTGAAGATGGAGTACAACCAGCCTAAGAAAACGGTTGAGGAGTTAGCAGCTGAATATTATCAGTGGTCTGCTATGTGTTTTAAATGCGGTGGAAATCATCTATGGGTTGACCGTCAAGCAGGTATGTATTCTTCCTATGGTTCGTATTTTGAGTAGTCTCACTCTATTTCTAGTTCTTACAGGTATGAGGATTCATATGGGCACAATTCTGATTCTCGTTGGGTTGAATACCCTTATTATAACTGGAATGAAAGCAAAGTGAGACAACTACCTCAAGAGGAGAATGATAGTTTAGAAGCACTTATGCATGGGTTCATGAATAGTGTTGAAGAAAGGTTTATGCAAAATTATGAAGCTATTAAGAACCTAACAACGCGAGTGAGTCAGTTAGTAAGTATACTTTTAGAAATCTCACTGTGTTGTGATGGTGAATATATGGAGGAGATACCTTGTGAGAACGAGCCTACTCAAGAGGATGAGCATCCACACAGAGAGCTTTCCACTATTCAAGAGGACTCTGATTCAACTGAGATGATTGAAAATAAGGTTGTGGTTGAGTGTGAAGCAACAGAAAAAGTGTTCAAACCCCCATCCACCTTTCCACATTTGCAACCTTTAGTATAAGAGAATGAGAAACAAATGGTCTTGGACATACCAGAGGAATATTCACTTGACCTTTCTTCTTTGTTTTCTTATTCTAACCTTGATCATGTGGAAATTATTTTTGGGGATTTACAGAAATATGTATGGGTTGACCCTATGAAAGAATGCAGAAACAGGTTAAGATGAGGACAAGAAAGAAAGAAAAGAGCGGGTCTTGCAGGTATCCTCTAAAGAATTGGGCTTAATGAGCTCCACAAAATATCCCAAGGAGCGAAAACGAGGAATGAATTTAGAATTAGGGGTAGAGTTCATAAGTTCTCGGAAAAGAAGAAAATTCAGGGAAGTTTCCTTTACCTTATGTTTTTTAATTGTGTGTCATAGGGACATGCCACAACTTAAAGTATGGGGTGGGGGATATGTTGTATGTATGTATATTAGTTTTAGTTTTTTTATTTTGTTAGTTTTAGTAGTTAGAGATAGAAAAAATTGAAAAAGAAAACATAAAAATTGAAAAAAATTTAAAATTTTCGATTTTTCCCAACGATGGATATCATCGACAGGTTTCTTGAGGGAGTAAAGTCGAAAGAAAAGGACAAAAAGATTTTTTGTAGTTAGGTAGTGTAATAATTTCCCTTTGATTTTTTTTTTTTTTGTGTTCTTTTCCAAGGGTTTTGTTTGAACCGCGTGTAGTTAGTTTTAATTTTAATAGAAGTAGGAAACCTTCTGCTTTGATTTGTTGAAGGCAATATCTCGTAACTTTATTATACCTTGAGAATAATAAGTGCTTTAGTTGTGATGCTTAGGCTCAGTTTTTGACTCTTGTATAAGTACCTTAAATTGTTTGATCTTAACTTTGCTTAACTACTTTGATTATAGTGTCTTGAGTCCAATCCTGAGTGAGGTATGTGCCATGTGTTTGTGAGGTTTTGTATTATTTTGTGCATTGCATTTGATGTCTAGAACTTTCTCCATGTGTTTGCAAAAGCGAAATGGTAGTTTTATTCAGTCATGGAAGTGATTTAGGCATTTCTTTGTTGAGCCAGTTATAAGCTTTTGCCCGCCTAATTGTTATGTATCTTAGTTAACCCCGTTGAGCTTGTAATCATGTTTCTTTGGCAACCACATTACAAGCCCTAACCATTTGTTTGAATTGACCATTTATTTAAATCTCTTACTTCTCGTGAGCACTTGAATTTGTTATGAACTTTGTAAAAGATGAAGTGTGGGGTAGTTGGTTTGGCTTTTGAGTGGAACTAATGAGATAGGATAAAGGTGCATTATTTTGAAAAAGTAAGAGCCACTTGAATTGAAAAAGAAAAAGAAAAAATAAGTGTATCATTGTGAAAAATATTTCTTGATAGTGGTTACTTGATGTAATTGTGCTTAATGAAGTAGGGAGTTAATGTATGTTGATGTGAAGGTGGAGTTTTGGTTTGACAGAAATGTGGGATTTTGAACAATGAAATATATGTATTAAAGTGCTTAGGGAGGTGTAGTCACTCTTATATCCAAATGTTTCCTACCCATCTCGCAGCCTACATTATAACCAATGAAAGTCCTACTTGATCCTTGATTGAATGAGCTCAATTAGTAGAGTAGTACACTACGGGCAAGCCTATGGTACGTCTTTTGTGGCATATGAATGTTGTTTCTGAGAGTGAGTGAATTCTTTCTATCTTGAGTCCCTAATTGTTCTTAAATTTTATTATGTGTGAAACTAATTTCTATTGTGGTGTGAGGGCACTTGATTCATTAAGGAAATGTAATGCTTGACTTCTGTGTTAGAGTAGTGAGCGGGTTATAAATATATTTGGTGCTTTTGAGTCAAATTTTGAGGCGAGGATATTACTTTAGAGTGCTTAATCTATTTTAAATATACTTACCCTTAAAAGTGTAGTGAAAATCTCTCCAAAAATCGCCTATTGCCGTTAGGCGCTTTGCACACTCGCTTCTGCAGAATTAACTCGCATTCGCGAGATCTCCTCCAGTAACACTAAGCCATGGTTAAAGTCTATGTATAAAGCTGGTTTTGGCCTTGAGGTCCAAGGTTCTATTCCCTCCGCCAACAATGTTTTGTTTTGCTATTTCATTTTCATTTTTCATTGCTTTTCGTTATTTGGCTTAAATATTTAGATATAAATACTTTAATATTTGTAATTACTTTTCAATGTAATTAAAATCATTTAATTTATTAGAAAATTATGATTTTTGAATTCATTTAAAGTAAAAAATAAAAGCCTTTTATTATTTCGTTAAATAAATCGGTAGATTTTTTTAATAGTTGTCATTTTGTATTATATGCAAAACAAAATTATTATTTTTTCTCTTTTTATTTTCAAATTAGAATTATGAGTTTTATTTTATAGTTAAAATTTTCATAAGACAAATTTAATTAATATATACAGTTTAATCTACTGCTTGGAATTTTTCTATTTTTTAATATTTTTCTTTTTAAATTTAATTATTAAAATTTTAGTTATATTTACACTATATGAATTTTATTAATAAAAATTCTAATTATATATTTTATATTTTTCCTGAAATGTATTTTTTATTTCTCCTTTTATTCCTCGGCTATTCTAATTGTACTATCCATTTAAAATTTTTAAATAAGAATATGGTTGTTCTTATTATTAAACATAAACTGATTATAACCATTTAATATTTAAAACTATAATCCATTAGGATTATTATTAGCTAAGTAATGGAATATAATTATTATATTCTTATTAGGAAAACTAATTAAATGGTTGCTCACAGACTAAATTTTTTCTAATAAGAATTATCCTAAACTAAATTGATTATAACCATTAAATTATGAACAACCATTTAATTAATTTTTCTAAACCAAAATTTTCATAAACTAAACTGTATTATAACCATTTAGTTTATGAACAATCATTTAATTAATTATCACGATAAGAATATGAAAATCATAATCCATTACTTAGCTAATAATAATTCTTGGATTATAATTTAAAAATTAAATAGTTATAATTAGTTTATATTTAATAATAAGAAAATTATAAGATTTATAATTATAATTTTGATTAATAAAATTCATATAGTGTAAATATAACTAAAATTTTAATAATTAATTTTAAAAAGAAAAATATCAAAAAATAAAAAAAATTCAAGCAATAGATTAAAATGTATATATTATTCTCTTATGAAAATTTTCACTATAAAATTAAACTCATAATTCTAATTTGAAAATAAAAAGAGAAAAAAATAATTTTGTTTTACGTATAATACAAAATAACAACTATTAAAAATATCGGTAGATTTTTTTAACGAAATAATAAAAGGATTCTTCTTTTTTTACTTTAAATGAATTCAAAAATCATAATTTTCTAATAAATATTAAATTATTTTAATTACATTAAAAAGTAATTATAAATATTAAAGTATTTATTGAGAACTCTAAGTTTCAGTAATATTCTTCATCAAATATTATAGTTCCAAGTCTGGTTCGGCACTGAGATCAAACAAGTTTGATTGCGATTGTGTAGCGTCAATTCACTGCAATTAAAATCAAACAAACACTATAAAAAAGGTTTAAGTAATAAATCAAATGTAGTTGCAAAATTATACCTCATTCCTATCTAAAGAACCATCATGCTCAATATTTGTACCTCTGCCTTGCCCATTACCCTTACCCCTGCGTCCACCACTTATCTAAATACCAAATAATGAAAAGAAATAAAAAATGAAAAAGAAATAAAATAAAATAAAATATTGTTGGTGTTAGTTATCAAACCTTGGACCTCAAGGCCAAAACCAGCTCTATACTTAGCCTTTAACTATTGCACCACCCGGCATTCTGCTTCTCTTTTGTACATTAAATTCTGTTTATCTGTTTTTCTGCTCCATGTGGATTTTTAGAACAAAGAAAGGGACATAGAGGATTAAGTTAATGCGTTATACCTAATAGTTTGATCGCTTGAGTCTAATTAGACAATATTTGGATTCCGGACTCGCCAAAGTTGGCGTACTGGCTTGGACCTGGTCCAGTTAGACTGGGCCAATGCTGTAAACCCACCTAAAGAAAAGAAGCTAACAGTTGAAGGCCTGAACAAAGCAACAAATGGACTTCAATTCTGGCCCAAATCGCAAAACGAAAACCAAATAAAAACAAACGAACACCCTAAAACCCTAATGCTTCTTTTTCTGACTCGCATAATTTATCCAGCTTTAAGGTTTTCCCACATCCGCTGCACAAATGGTAACTGTCCAATCTACGAATGCTATCCACTCTTTATTCAACTTTGATTTTGTATATATGTTTAGGTTTTTTTTTTTTTTTTGTTGAATGGTATTAGGGAAAAGGGACAGGTAGTTTTGGTAAGAGGAGGAACAAGACACACACACTGTGTGTGAGATGCGGTCGTCGTAGTTTCCACATCCAGAAGAGTCGTTGTTCAGCTTGTGCTTACCCTGCTGCTCGTCTCAGAAAATGTAATGTTTTTTTTCATATTTGAAGCACCCTTTTTGATTTTGATATTTGTTTATTGGAACTGGAATTATTGAGAGATGTTTTAAATGTTAGAAATTGATGTAATTTTTTAGTTGCTTATGAGCTTGTTCGGTCTGGATTAGAAAAAAAGGTTGTGGTTGTGTAAATAAGTAACTATAGGATAACTGATTGAGATAGTTTACTGAGCTAGTAGTTTGCTATTAGGTCAAAAAGTTGGGGTTTTTGTACTATGGTCCAACATTGATTTTGATGAAGGAAATGGGAAAAATGATGGGATAATGGAAATGGGTCTGGAAGTGCATAGGATTTAGGTTTCTTGGTTTACTTCTGTGATTCTTTTTGTAGCCATTGCCCTTTGCTTGATTGATCTAGCATCTTTTGGGGATGATAAATTTGTTTGAAGGGCTGTTTAAAATTGACGTAATCTATTGTCAGTTGATAAGTGGTAGTGTTTAATCTCATCAAATTTAGGGTCTGTTTGGTTTGGATTTCTCAAATTGTTTCCAGTTGCTGAATTTTATTGAATGTTTTTGTGCAATTAAGGGATCTTGGTAAATTTGGTAATTTAATTGGAAAAAAGGGTTTCTAAAGTTCACAGTTATGGGGTTCTTTTTAGCTTTATAAACAGGATCCAGACTCTGGTGCTGAGTTTTTTTTTTTTTTTTTTAACCAATGAAATAGAACTAGGATTATTGTGGTAAATTTTCTGTTGGAATTGATAGGTGTAAGGACTAGATGAAATGAGTGGATTACCTGTATCTCCAGTTCAAATTGCTCAGCATGGATGCTTTTTAGTCAATTAATTGATATTTGAGCATGCCTAGAATTCTCTAGTTCAAGATGAAATGAATGGGGTTGATTGTGGTGTCCGGCCCACTCTTATTTTGGTTCTTGATTGGTTAGGAAAGAATTGGTTCCTGAATATATTGTGTTTGGATTTTTTCATAAACCTCTGAATATATTACTGACAAGAAAAATCGTCCAAAGATATTCGCTACTGAACTTACTTCCAAAATCTTAAGCAAAATCTTTCTGGCCATATGGATCAAACAGGGGAAAAAGAAAAGGGGGGATGGCCTGCCCAGCCATAAAGTTAAACAGCTGGTAAGCGAATAAAAATTGGTTTTGAAATATCGAGGTCTAAACAAAATAAAGGGGTCTGAGGCCCCACTTGGGCGTTTCATGAAGATTGTTTTTGAAGTATCTGTTTCAAGTGCAACCTTTTTGTCCTATAAAAGAGAAATAAAAGGCTTGGGAACTTTTACACATAAAAACGAACTGAAATTAGGGTTGTGGCCGATTCGGAAACAACTCAGAGATCCAATTGGTTTTTTTGGTAACAATAGCTACAATGGTTTAGTTTTGAATACCAATCCAAGTGATTTTTTATGGTTTTTGAACATATTTTGCTGATTTCTTACTGTAGATAACTGGAGCATCAAGGCACTTAGGAGAAAGACCACTGGAACTGGCCGCATGAGGTACCTCCGCAATGTACCACGTAGGTTTAAGACCAACTTCAGAGAAGGTATGTCGTCTGTTATTATCTTTTGTAATTAGAGAATATTCTCTTGGACCCTCAATTTTATGACCTTAGGCATCTAACCTTCAATTTAGCAGATCCTCTGATAGGCAAACTAGCTAATACTAACAACACTAATGACTAACCTACAACTCATGTATTCATGTGTGCTTTTTCTAGAGGGAAATTTCATCTTCAAGGTGTCATTTTGAGGAAAAACAACTATTTTGAGGACATGCATATATTAAAATTATTTTTACCCTAATTGCCTCTTCTTTCGGCTACAAGGACAGAGATCTGAGAATCGATTTCTTGATGGCTTTGTTCTGGGGGCATATATTTATCTCCTTTTCAATTCGAGGGTTTCTTTTTTGCCCAGATTCTGTTTCCTTTCTTTATCTGGGTTCCCTTGTCTTGATATATTCCCGCTTTAATGCTTTCTTTCTTATCCAACAAAATTATCCTTTTCCCCAAATGTCTGTTTACAAAATGGCACTCAGTCGTTGCTTAAGTTGTGGCTAAGGCTATTTAAGCTTACCTAGTTTCTGTTTAGGATGGATCAATCTATCGTCCTAACAAAGTAAAGGTTAAATGTGTAAAGTGAGATTATAAAATAGACCCAAAATTAGGGGTGTCAATGGTTCGGTTCGGCCGGTTATTTTATAAAATTTGTACCATACCAATTTTTCGGTTATTCTATTATGTATAACCAAAATTAGGCTTTTAGAAACCCTACCAATCATGTCGGTTTCTCTTTGGTATCGGTACGGTTCGGTTAATTTTCGGTATTTTTTAAATGTCATTTAAAAGTTACTAGTGGAAGCAGAATGCAATGACATACACACCTTTATGGGATTTAGCAAAATTCTCTAGACATTTTTACTATTTAAAGGGTGATGAATTAAGAAAACATGAAAGATGGCCAGAGTATAAGATCCGTCAACTTCTACAGGGACGCAACAGAAACTAAGCAAAGACAAAAGAAATATTAATCACACGAGTCTATAAAAGATTAAATATTTGTAAATATAAATTTAAATCATACGAAAGAAAACATATTTAATACATTATAGTTTGCTACTCATAATCGCTAAAATACGTTGTGTCTTGCTAATGAATATGTTGGAAATAATTTAGTTTCAATTAAAGTAGTATAATAGGTTTGAAATTAGGATTTTGAGTTTAATTATTTGTTTGCTTGTAATCGTTTTCATAATTCCAAGGTAAAGGAAAAATTTAATGCTTTATTATTTTTAAACTTTAATATATAAATATTTTTTTTTTTTTATGTTCAGTATTTTTTCGGTTTATTTTTATAAAATAAAAAACCTACCCTAATTATCGGTACGGGTATAAATTTATATAAAAACCTACTTTTTTATTAAAAGAAACTTAAAAACCGGTTCGGTGCGGTACGGTTTGGTTGGTTTAGTTGGTTTTTAAATATCCATTGACACCCCCGAAATGCAAGCATGATGTAATAGAGGAACCCGAACTGCAGCTCTTCTAAATATATTTGGCGCTTGCATACTTCAACTCTGTTATATGTGGGATTAACTGGTTTGTCTTTCTTTTGGGCACTGCAGGAACCGAGGCTACTCCAAGGAAGAAGGGTGCTGCTGTAGCGTCTTAAGTTTCTAAAGAGGCAGTTCAACTGTGTTTCGTTTTGATTTTTTGCTTTACATTCCCTGATGAATCAAGTCTTGGATATTTGTACCTCGAGTATTATCTGTCACTTGTTAGTGTGGAGTGGTTCCTATTTAAGACATAGAATCCAGTGATGATTGCTTTTTGTCCGTTATATGCTACTAGTTGAGTGTAATATTTTGAAGTAAATGATGTTCTCTTTAATCGGCTGGATGGCTGGTAGAAACTCCCGTTTTACAGACTTGTACCGAAGCCATTATGTTACCTAATGCTTAAGGTGGTTGGCCTCTGAAGTCATTTATCAACCTCGACGTAAAAGTAACGTTCAATCTCACTTATGACCGTAAAGTAACTTTTATTGCATTAAGTGATGTAAATTGACAATTTCCTGCTTCTGTGAATTTGTAAAGAGAAGTGCCTTCAGAATCAGAGAGCTTGTATCCGCAGCAGTGGGAACTTTGTAGAGTTTCTAGAACTTTGCATCCTGTAGGTGCTCTTAATTTGTGTCAATGCCCTTCGCTGCTGCAAGTGTTAAGAGGTTTTCTGCAGGGCCTTGATCTTAAATTCTTAGTGAACTCGTGCATTAAGTTGAAACTGCTCTGAAGTGCCCAATCCAGATTCCTGTGGGCAGTCGCCTTATAAAATGTTTGGTTGGAGTAACTACTTTTTGTAAGTGTAAAATTGCGAGTTTGTATAGATAGCTACACTACCGTGAGCTCAAATGGTGTTATGCATTTTCCTAGTCGCTAATTGGAATGCTTTCGCGTCTTCCCAACTCAAGAATCTCCTTCAGATGAGAAGCGTAATGGAACTTCGGGACTCTTATATAGCCAGCTTTTTCCTTAAGAGTTGTGACAAGTGCACTTACGGTGCGTTACTTATTCTGGTACAATTAAAAGAATATTGTTAGATTTATTGAGGGCAATACGAAATGTTTGTTGGTTTCTTCCTTACCTCTATTAACACGTTCGTCGCAACTTCAGTAAGTCCCTTACAGTTTTTATTACAATCCAGCAAATAGAGTTGCGATTAAATTGTATATATAAATCCACCTTGTTCAGATTCAGGAGGACAGAACTCAAGCAAATTAACTTTGGTCCAAACCTTCAAGGACATTCCGTTTTGTCCATTTCTTAAGAACTTTCATGCTATACAATTGTAATATGATAGACGCTAGGTATAAAGAGATCAAAAAACATTTATTAGCAAGTCACGAAATAAATAATGCCAGCATTTCTATCGGTCCATTTCATTGGCAAAGCATACATTACATGGGTCAAAGAAAAAGAGAGCTATATACAAAGAGTGACAATCTTGTTGCTTGGGCATTCTCCATTTTGAGTGTTCCTAGCGACCAAGCTCCTAGTGCCAGGCTCTGACCAGGAATGAGAGAAGGATAACTAGTTGTAAGAAGGTATAACAATAACAAGAATTGATTAAAGCAGCCACCACTAGGCTCTTTTGTCCCCTTTATTCCAGTAACTCACGCTTCTAAGTTCCAAGGCAACCTGCACGTCCTTGCGCTTAACCTCCACTTATGACTCTTCCGTGAATAGCTGCCAATACTGGTTAGTGTAGAGATGTTGGACAAAATTAGAGTCACAGGACTATTAAGCATATGCTGCCAACTCAATGCTTGAGCCAATAGTTTCGCAGCTGAGACATGTGCAACAGTATCTCGTCTCGACCTTGGTTGGTGACACTACTGGTCATAATCCAAGGTGGTACAGTTTGGAAGAACTTCTGTATCAACTCGAGAAAATCCTGCAAGTTCTCTTCAGGCCTTCTCCCTCCATTCTTCTTCTTTTTCCGCTTATCACACTTGGTGAAAACTAGTGTCATTGGGATCTGAAAAAGAGCACCACGATACAACACAAAACTTAGAAAAGCGTCTTCATAAATAAACAGAAAAACATCAATATTTTTCCAAAAACCAAATTGGTCAGCAGTTTCTGAATTGATTGCTTAGGTGGGGGCAAAATGATATCCAAAGTAAGGGAGTAATCCATTTTCCTCTAATATTGAGTATAATGAGGTATGGTCTTGGAGTAGAAAGTTTAAAAATAACACTTCATAGAATCACACAGAAAGTGCAAAGGCAAACAAGGAACAACATAAAGAATTCAGAACTTGAAATGTCGAGCACATGGCAAAAGGAAGCATCATATTCACATGATGTGATCTTACAACTTCATTGTTCATAAAATCCGAATGGAGATAATTTAGACTGAATCACCTGATTCTGTCCCAACCAACTTGCATACTCAAGATCAATCTTTTTTGCAGGGATGCTAGCATCTATGAGGAGGAAGACTGAGACAAGGGTTGGCCGGTTTAGGAAATAATCTTTGGTGAACTTAGCCCAATCTGTCCGTACTTCATGTGGCGCAGCTGCATACCTTCAGTATTAACAAAAGTTCAGTATTTGATCTTGAATATGCAAGTACTATTAAAACTGTCATAGAAGATGGAGATGGCACACGGAAAGCATATAACGTTAACGATATCAATTTGAGGCACGAAAAGGAGTAAGATTATTCCAATGTTATTTGAGAGAGTGATAAAGACAGTGAAATTTGCAAAAATGTGATTGGAAGAGACTAAGAGATAGGGGGTGTAGAGAAGTTGATTATTGTGAAAATAGATACAAAACAAAGTCCGAGCACAATAATTTGTTTTGAATTGGATTCACAGAAGAGGGGGAATTCAACAGTTGCATGAAGTCGCTCTAAAGAAATGCCCGCTTGGTGCTCAAGTATTTATGAACATCTTCTTCTGTCTCTTCGATAGCTTGCTAAACCTAGTCAAGCTGGCTAAAACCTTGCATCAAGCTCTCAGAATATGATGAGTAATTGTTCAGTTCAGGTCAATGTTTTAACAATAGTCTCTAATCCAAAATCGCAGCATCATGCAAGGTCCTGATTCACAGTTTCTAACAAACAGAAGCAGTCAAGATTTTCCTCTTCATGACATAAAATTCCTATATGTGAATTTAGTCAACATTTCTGAAAGACCTAGAATGATTGAGTAGGGGGTTCTCACATCTCAAGCTACTAGGGATAATAATTACTTATTCAATATGCAACTATAGAAAGCCATCGGATGAGCTATCATGAAAATGCATCGGCAAGGCCAGAATGCGAGCGTCACATTTCACAGTAGTCTTTCGAATGCTGAAGGAAAAGTATACACAACTTTCTTAAAACATTCTGCAGTGAAGTCCATACCCGTAGCCTGGTAAATCTACAAGGTACCAGCTATCGTTGATCCGGAAATGATTGATGCATTGTGTCTTCCCTGCAATTAGATAGAAGAACAGGCTTACTTATACGGTTTCTTATTGCAGATTTGTAAAGAAATTCTTGAAAGGTGAAAATATCAGAGCTTCAGTAGCTGCAGGTCGGATTTAATTTTACATATAAAAGAAAAACAGTTTACTTTCATTCAAGTCCCCCAGAAAATTTTGCTTGCCTATCTAAACATAGAGAGCACTTACAAGAAATCAAATTTATCAGAAAGAATGAAATAGCATATACTATCAAAATTTTCCATGTACTGAGTTGCTAAACAAATCATATTAACCACGTCGTATTTACCGCACCTTAATGGAAACATAAGCTTAGAACGTATACAGTTTCACTCGAGTTAATAAAGCAAGAGAATGAGCTGGCAGTTTCTAGCCACCAGGAAGAATTGGCATGCAGCACAAAGCTGAAAAATCTAGTAAAATTGAGATAGGTAAAGACAGAACAGTGTGCTTGTAGTCTTTGATGAGTGGTAAGAGGACCATTTATCAAGTAGTATACCGGGAAACTCTAAAACAGTTGCTCAGCTCTCTCACTGGAATGTCAGGTAATGATAATGGAGAATGGAAGAGCAACTTAAAGGAAATCTGATGAAAGAATGAGATAAAAACTGCTGGAACTGCATTGAATCTTTCTCCTGTATCATATGCCTTTTATAAGTGTCATAGAACACCACACGCATATCTTTCTTCCTCTCACGATAAACTTCAATCAGTCTCCTTAGCAAAAATATAAACTCCTCACACATTGTAGATCTAGAGGGCATAAATCTAGATTGGTTCTCTGTCACTCTTATAGTGTCCCTAAGTCTACTAACTATCACTCTTCCCCAGAGTACATCGTATGACTCATAAGTTTAATGTCACGATAGTTTGCACCTAAGTTGCTCCGACACGGCAGTTTAGGTGCCACACCCCTGTTGACACGATACTAGTATGGGTGTGGGTATGGGATCCGTACCGGATCAGGTTAAAGAAATTTGGGTACTTTGACCACGGAAGACGAAAAAATTCGAGAGACGGGATACAATTTAATCAGATCCTTATCTAAGAAATCAATCCTTCACTTATCTACAACTTGAGAATAAAAAAGAAATCCACACTTTACAAGCTATACGTAAGTATTCCACAAAATTTCTCATAATTTAGAGATATTTTCATATTTTTATTTTTTTTAATTAGTTTCAGCCGGATCCCAGCACCCGTATCCGTACTAGGATTCGTATCCCTGAATCTTGTAATTTAAATCTCGAAGGATCTGAACTCTAGATCGGCACCCGTATCGGACACCCACACCCATGTCCGAGCAACTTAGGTTTGCACAACTTTGAATGCCTCCTTTATTTTTATAAACTAGAATCGGGGTACTCTTTCTCCATCCATCGGGCATCCTACCACTTTTCAGTAAATAGTTTGGTAAGCTATCCTACTCCAACCTTTACGGGACTCTTCCAAACCTCTAATGGGGATAACATTGCACCATAAGCTTTTCTAATCCTCATATATTTCATAGCATCCTTACCTCCGTTGACCTAATTCTACAAGTGTAGCTAAAGTTCTATCGTGCACAAACGTTTGGAGATCTAGAATGTTGTTATCGGGGTTTGAGTTAAATAAATTTATCAAAATAGCCCCTTTATCTCTCCTGGATCTCATTATCTTCTGTCAATGCTTGTTGAGAATCGTTTTTTTACACTTCACCTGAGTTAAGTCCTTACTTCTCTTCTCTCTTAGTCGTGTCAGTTTAAACATTTCTTTCTCCCCAATTGTTAAAGCCATCTAGGGCTTCTCTGCGAGCTTTTTCTTTCTTGCGATCGATATCTCCCTCAAGCTTTACTAGTATTTTAAGCTTCCCTCTTATCTCTCTTGTACTCTTCAAAGGCTTCTCTATCTTTTGCTTTTGGCAACTTCCTATAGCATTCTCTTTTGGCTCTAATAACTCTTTGCACCTTCTCATTCCACCCCCTAAGATTCTTGAGGTTGAGGTCCTATACCTTTACAGACACCTAACACTTTGTTTGCTACTCTTTTAATTGAACCTGACATTTCTTCCCATAGGATGTCAACATCCCCCTCTAAGACCCGTGCGCCCTCCTCTCATAGTTTTTCTTGAAGTGCTAATTAGTTAGCGCCTTTTAATGCCCACCACTGAATTCTCGATTACTTGCATGTTGTCTCCTTTCTCACTCTCACTCACGCCTCGCGTTTTACATCCAAGACCACCAACCTATGTTAGGCGATCATCACTTCTTCTGGTATAACTATACAGTCCTTATATGCTCTATAACGTCTTCGATTAAGAATAAAGCCATTTTGACTATGGTTAACCTAACTCTAAATGTTTAGGGGCGAATATCTTTTTTTGGTTAAATTACGTGTTAGTTACACAAAATCATAAGCTAAAGCGAACTCTAGGATAGCCTTTCCTTCATCGTTCCTAGTGCCATAACCATATCTCGTGTACTTGGTCATTATGGTTGAAGTGTGTAACTATCTCATCTAAAACCATAAGATATTAGAAAAAGCACACTTTATTTACTTAATTGTCTCTTAAAGCACAACCCCCACATGCCGGCTTCATTCATTTTTTGCATTTGCCAAGCACATGAAAAGTCATTTATTATAATGGCGGCGGTGAGACTCGAATCTCGGACCTCTGCTTGCTCTCATACCATGTTGAAGTGTATGACCATATCATCAAAAAGCTTATACTACTAGAGAGAGCACACTTTATTTACTTAATTGTCTCTTCGACAAAAATGTTGCACGGACTCTCTAAAACAGTTGTCGCACCCGTGTCAGATCCTCCAAAAATACACTATTTTAGGAGGATCTGACACGCACCCATCGATATTTTCGAAGAGGCCGAGCAACATAGTCGACAACTATCTTTATCGACATAACCTTTTAGATCTCCCTTAATAAAGATCTGATGGTCGCCTGGAATCCCTTTAACTAAGGTATTCATATCTTCCCCAAGCTCGCTTTCAAATAATTTAATTGCTTGGAACTTGTTGATAGCCACTTCAATTGATTTGTTCTTCTTTATGTTATCCCAATCCTTACTGCTACCCCTGTTACCTTCTAGCTTCACCCAAAACTTGGCTATTAAGTTTTCGAAAGTCTATATGATTTGTAATCCATACAAATTTTACCTTATGAGAAGTTAATCATAATGTTGAAGCCACACAAACATGTAATCAATTATGAAAAGTTCCAAAATTTCTCTGTCAACATCAAGTAAAGACCTTTTTGATGAAGTAAGATGTTATATTACTAGCATCAAGAAGATGCAAAAACATTACAAAAGAGGTTGGTTAGCTCTATTTACACAAAAGTACAGTTCTAGTCAGGAAGCTAACCAAAAGCACCAAAAACCTAAGGTTGACAATCAAGCCAAAGTCAAAGAGCTAATAAAATCTAGAAATGGAATTAACTCATTTACAGGGGAAAGGTTGCTCCAGTTATATAGACTCCTAAGGCACTTTGCTGTCAGGGAGCAGTTGGGAGTTGATATGCCATCAAAGCATTTGCGATTCCGTTCTGTCCAAATACACCAAAATATACTTGCTGGGATCATCTGCCACATCTTCTTGATGGTTCTATCAACTTTCCATCAAGTGAGACCTACTATTTTAGCTATACTTCTTTAATGAACCAAGGCACCCTCAAAACTCACATCTTTTCTACAATCAAGAATCACACTTGATCAAATTAATAGTCATTCTACAAAAGTTTTAACCATAATGCTGAAGCCACACATACATGTAAATGTGTAATCAACAATGAACTCAGAAATTTCTCTATCAAGTGAAACCTAATATCTTAGCTATACTCGGAAAAACTATTTTTAATGAACCAAAGAACCCTCCAAAATCACATCTTTTCTACAATCAAGAATCACACGTTATCAAATTTACAGCCATTTTACACAAGGTTTCAAGCAAAGAACATATGAAAACCTGGTTTCTTGGAAGTAAGAGCAAGCTTTTTACGCTTCACAAGCGAGTTAAGCAAAGAAGATTTGCCCACATTGGACCTCCCAACAAGAGCAAACTCAGGCTTTCCATCAGAGGGACATTCCTCAGTCTCCACACTGCTCTTCACAAACTCAGCTTGCTCCACTTGAGCATCCCCAGCATATTTGCTAAGCACAATATTTGACCCTTTTAAAATCCTAGCACTCAAGGGCCTTGAACCAGAAGAAATATCAGTATCAGGTGGAACAAATAGCTTTTCAACTGAAATTTCTATGTGGGTATTTTGTTCCTGAACATCTTCAAGTTCCAAATTCTTGGTTTGTGAATCTGGGCTTTGGAGGAGTGTGTTGGCTGCTGCTGTAACTGATGAAAAATGGGAAACTGGGGTTGTTTTGGATTTGGATAAGAGTGTGGAGGTGATGAGAATCTTGGGTTTTGGGCAGAAAATGGAGAAGTGGGAATGGAGTTTAGGAAGATGAGCGATAAACATCTTGTTTTGGTTCTCTGCTCTCACTGTGAAGCAAGTGCCACCATGGTTTTGTTGGGTTTTGCTGTGGTTTGCAAAAGATATTTCCACTTCTTCTTTTTCTCGTGTTGGTCCTTTGGGATAAGATAAATTTCAGAACATCCTTGAGATATGACCACAATTACAAATTGCTCCTTTTAAGTTTGGCATAATACATAAATAGCCCCCTATCTAGTCCGAATTTTCTATCAAGGCACTCCAACTGAGACAATGACCTATCGAACCCCTAAACTCTATTGGAAGTGTACGACACTCATTGGTTACATGTTATAGCACGTGTTTCACACCCAAAGTTAGGTGCGGAATGGATGAAATTTTTGATGTTCCCAAACAAATAAAGTCTTTGTGACTGGAAAAATCTGAAAAACTAAAGAAAAGCAAAGTGACAGAATAGATGATAAATGAGAGATATTTTTGGCCGGAATCCAATCCATCCCGCAAGATCCGTTTTCCTGCAACCCAAAATGAGTGCAAACAGAGAAATTTAAAAAAATAAAAATAAAGGAACATGATAAACAACAAGAATCAGCCAAACACTCAGCCCAGGTTCACAAGCATGTTTCGCTGCATAACTTGACTCCAACAGCGAGTGATAAGTTCTTAGGAGATGCATATTATGTTCTTATCCGATTACTACCATTCATTAGAAAATAATTGAAGCAATTGTTAAGAAAGACATCAATGGTGGATAATCAGTCAAATCTCAGGCAACTGTGTTTTTTAATAATTTAAATATCTCTAGTCGAAAAAAGAATTTGCCGGCGTGATAGACTTTTCCGGCCAAATCTTCTTCTACTTTTTTATACCTCTTTGTCCTAGCCAACATCCAATGGCCCTCCTCCCATATAGCTCACGGTTTTTGGAGATAAAAACGCGAAAAGGATGAAGGTTCAGAAGAATTTGAGGGGATGAACAGTAATGTGTCTTATCTGAGAGAGAGTAGGAAACAGACGGGGAGATGGAGAGAAAAGTGGGGATGTATGACACGTCATTTTTTTATTGGTTGCATTTGTCACGTTAAATGCGTGTTTGCACGCGCTCTTGTTTGTTTATAGAATGTTCAACTTGTGTTTAATTGGCACATTTGAATAGAGTTCAGGTGTCCAATAGGTCATTGTCTCAGTTAAAGTGTCTAGATGAAAGATATAAATTAGTTGTTTATGTATTCCGTCTTTAAATTTCATAATATGCTAAAATTAAAATATTCATTAACTTATTTAATTGGGTAACAAATTTAAGGGGAATACATAGACAACCCCTTAAGAAGTTTTATTTAAATAATATCATATAAATTGAAACAGAAAAATTATATATTATTATAATTTAATGTGATAACGTAAGAAGTTAAACTATTAAATAGATGAAATGATTTCATATGATTACTTAAAATTTGAATAGAAGAAAATCACCTCTTTAGGTATCTTGTGTGTTTACTAAAAGTCTCATATTAGTATATAAAATTCGACTCTTAAATTTTATAGAAGTATATTGTTTGCTCGATGTAACAATTAAACTATGAATTATTTTATGTGAAATGTTGAATACAATATGTTAATATGAGTTTTTTTTTTTTTTTTATAAAATCGTAAATGATATTCAAAAATGACTTTGATCATTTATTTAAATTTTGTGTGATATTTTTGAATAAGCTTGTATAAAAGTCAATATCCAAGTTATATATTGATTGGGTACCAAGTTTAACCTCACTAGGAACCAATATTAACCTACTTCTTCACTGCAGGGAGGTTTTATTCTCGTGGAACTGAGTTTAACGTGTTCAACATTGCATTTATTAAAGAGATAATACATAATATGCATCCCGAACTTATCCCGAAAAATGAGTTTCATACCCAACCTTTACGTGTGTTCCAATACCATTCTATACTTGTTAGGAACGATTTCTTTTTTGCGCCTTGTAAGCCATCTCACAGGCACGTTGTGCGTAACTACAAATGGGCGCGTTTATTGCGATTTTATAACCGTGAAAATAAAAAATTAAAAAAAATAAAATATATTGTCAGCTCTAATTACAACTCTAACAGTAATATCTTCCCCTTTCCTCTAATTTAATACCCGACCCACTCTATTTCTTCTTCCACCATATCAATCTCAATAATTCTAATTTATTTTCTATCAAATCAATCACAACTGACGTTCAAGATTCAATTTTTGAAGGCAAAGGTAGGTAATTTTTGGTGACTTTAGTCAAATCAATCTGTTTTTACTTAATTTTTGTATTTTTTTTCTTTTGTTTGGAAACTACAGTAAAGGCTACAATGCCTTCGAAAAGGTTGAGCAGGCTTTGTATGTTAGAGGATAAACATGCATCTACTGAAGAAAGTGCAATGTAATCATGAATATTTGCTACCATTAATGACTTCTTAGACTCTTAGGAATTCTGGTAAAAGGTATTGGGCTTGTCCATTCGATGGGGTAAGTTGATTTAGTTTTAAAGATTAAATGAGTTAAGATAAGAAGAACTCAACTTTGAAATACAAATTTTTTTGTTATTCATGATAGGGTGCTAGAGCATGTGATTTTCGGCGTTTGAGCGATGGAGAAATTGACCCTAGATCAAAGTTCGTTATTCCTAACTTGAAAGAAGAGATTGGAAAACTTGAGAACCAAGTCGAAGTTTTTGAAAAATTATAACAATCTAATGGTAGCAACGAAGGATGAATATGAGATTGATAAGATAGGCATTCAACTGGATTACTTGGAAACTGAAATTGAGAAGATGAAAGAAAAGGAGGAGCAAAGTTGCTCGACCAAGGAAAAGGAAGAATGTTCTTTGGGTTATCATTTTATATTATGTTATTATCGGCATTAGTACTAGGTTTCAAATGTTGTATTTGAAGGATGTAAAGTTGCCATAGACTATTTGTTTCTCTTATCCATTTGGTACCATTGTTGAACCTTGTTGGTGTATGATGAATGATATTCAATGTTGATGAATCCTTTTGTATAATATTTATGATTTTTGGGATGAAGTTGGTGCTTGTTTTGATTCTAAATTATTTTGTGCAAGCATATTGAACCCCAGAATTATATTAAAAGAAACTAAATATGCAGTCACAATTCCTAAAAGAAAAGAGTGCATAATTGCAGTCAATAATTACTAATTAAATGCAGTCATTGTTGTTCTTTAACAACACCATTCATTAGCTAGAGTAATCACCATAAAAATAGCAGTTGTTCCAAGCATCGCAGTCACAGTTGCATAAACAAGTGAATAATTGCAGTCACAACTGCTAACGCAAAAGAGCGCATAATTGCAGTCACAACTGCTAACTTAAAAGAGTGTATCGTTGCAGTCACAATTGCATAAATAAAGTACAAATTTGTAGTTATTGCTGCTAACACAAAAGAGTAACTACTCGACGTAACCCTACGTTATAAAAGATCAAAATAACCTGCCAAGTGCACAAGATATTCCTAACGTTTCCAAGGACGTGAGGAATGTTCTGTGGAGCTTCCTTGACTTAACTATGCAGCATTTGACCTTGTTTCCTCTCATATGATAGAGTTGTCTTTGTACCGTAGATGCTTTTCCTTTCCAGTTCACTCCAGCTGATGATGTTTGCCCAATATATCCAGTGACATCTACTGAAGATATAATATTTCTGGGCCTAATTGAAGGCAATTCAGGCTGTTAAAGAAAGGTAAACTTGGTTAGTCTAAAAAAATGGTACCATTTATTTGTTATAAAAAAGCTGATAAGAGGACTTACATTATGGATGGTAAAGCCACTTTCTATTTGAAGCAACCTCATTCCAACTATTTTTGATCTTTTATAGGGTCTTGCCTCATTGGTATAACCTTTTGGTCTATCCCTTCCTCTTTTAGTTTTTGGTGCTGCAGTAGACTTAGAACTACTACTTGGTACTGCACTTGGCATAGAACTGTCAATTGGTGATGCACTTGGTACATGATTAGAAGATGTTGTCTTGGTCTTATGACACCCTCTCTTGTTATGGCCTTTCTCATTACATGTTTTACATGTCATCTCCAGCCCTCTCCTAGACAGCTTACCTGTCTTGTTATTAGTTTGCCATTTTCTTATAACTTTCTTGGGCCTACCTGACATCTTTCTGACTCTTGGTGAAATAACAGATACATTCTGTGTCACGACCCAAAATTCAACTAGTCGTGATGGCACCTAACCCAATCGCTAGGTAAGCCAATTTGCAATAATCCAACACAAACGAGATTTACAGAGAAAATAAATAATAAAATAACTGGACTCTTATACAACTTTCTAAGGACAGGTAGCACAAGTCATGAGCTTCTAATATTTAGAGTTTACAAAGCTAGTATGAAATAAATATATCATTTGTCTGAAATGTACATAAATAGATCTTTATAAATCTAAAGTTACCATGAACAAGAGGCCACTATAACCGGAACGCAGGTTTATCTTCAATGCCAGCTCTCGTCATACACAGCAACATCAGTTCCAAAATTTACACGCAAGGTGCAGAAGTGTAGTATGAGTACAACAACTCAATAAATAACAAACTTAACCTTAGGGTGAAAGTAGTGACGAGCTTGGACCACGATCAGAGTGCAACACCAATAACCAAGAATAACTTGTAACAATATAATAAAAACAATATAAGTAATAACTCAAAAATAATGCTCAGCTCATTCACAGATACGGAAAATAGGCATGCTTTTCAGGTATAACAATAAAATTCAAGTCTTTCACCGAGATCACCAAAATATGAGTAAGTCAGAAAACTGTTATTTCTCCCAAAAACTTTCAACAACAGATAGGATATTTCATTATCATATTGCATGAGGAAAGTACATCTTTATGCCTACATGCCAAGTATGTATGTCAAGTGTAATGCACCACATTAATAAGCTCATGTGCTCATGCTCTTGGAGCAGTTAACCTCACTCATCACGCTCAATCACTCATTCCTCCCAATCACTCGGCACTCGCGCTAGGCACTTGCACTCAGTAGGTACCTGCACTCGTTGCTGGTATGCCAGACTCCGGAGGGGCGGATCCTTCCCAAGCGCTAATACAAGGATCACCCCAAGGACGCCTTCGGCATCCAGGGGTCACAGACCGACCGTAGAACCATCTAAGAGTTGATCTTGCAAAAGTAGTACAGTAATCCTTTTTAGAAATCGAATGGATTCAATCGCGTTCCGGGAGAAAATCTCAATATCGTATTCGTCTAGAAGAAAAACAAAAATTGCGTTTTTATTATGATCTTACAGAACGACAATTACTTAAATACGTTCGTAAATCATGGCATGTTGTGGCATGCAGCCCGATCCATCATCATCACTCACAACTAGGCCCTCGGCCTCACAAATCTCATGCCAATCAGCCCAAATAATGATAACATGATGTGACAACAAATGATAACGGAGACTGAGATATGATATGCAAATAATGAATGTAACTGAGTCCATCATTGCAATTTAAGGAAATAACTCAACAGCAGAAATGAACTACGTGGGTCCCAACAGGATAAGGATATAGCCTAAACATGGTTTGTAATATGGATCACAGTTCAAGTACTCTAGCATGTAGGAATTTCACGGATAGAAACAAGATTAGGTAATTACGCGGTACCACAAAATCAACCGCGTCATAATTCACACGGTGCATGCCCACACGCCCGTCATCTAGCATGTGAGTCACCTTAACACCAAACACATAACACGTATATTCAGGGGTTCATACCCTCAGCACCAAGTTTAAAAGTATTACTTACCTTTAACAAGCGGAATCCAATATCGAGCAAGCTAAATAATACTCTAGAAAGCCATCTCGCGCGTACCAACCTCCGAACGGCTCAAAACTAGCCAAAAGCAACTCAAGAACATCAAACGTTGGCAAAGGAAACAAACCCAATTGATAAAGATAGAATCTTTAATCAAAAGTTCAAAGTCAACCAAAAAGTCAAACGTGGGCCCGGACCTCAGAACCTGACAAAACTCACAAAATCTGACAACTCATTCAATTACGAGTCCAACCATACTAGTTTCACTCAAATCCGACTCCGAATCGATGTTCAAAACTTAAAAATTTATTTTATGAAAGTTTAGACCAAAAACCCCCAATTTGTCTTTCAAAATCATCAATCAAATTCCAAAATCAAAGATGAATTCATGAAATATAATCCAAACCGAGTAGGATACACTTATCTCAATCCATTTTAAAATAGAGTACTTTATACATTGTTCCAGGGGTACACTTCGCGATCGCGGTCACAAACCTCCCGATTGCAATTATAGAATTTTCAGGACAATTTTCACCCTAAGCGATCACGGCCATTTCCCCGCGACCACGATGAACAAACTTCCATAACCCTTCCCAAACTTTTCTCAGATAGCCTATAGTATATCAGTTATAACTTTTTGTACATAGCTCTAAATGACAAACAATTTAATTTTCTAAAAGCTAGACACAAAGGGATACAACTTTCATTTTTAGATCATCTCCAAATTCCTTATAGATTGCAAGATATAAGCTTCCAAAGTCGGGTCAGTGACAGCATAATTCCTCTACACGATGAAAATGCTTCCGGAATCGCAATTCACAAGCCCATTTTCCCCATTTTACTCTTCGCGATCGCGACCAATTCTTCGTAATCGCAATGTACACCCTTGTAGCCAAAAACCAACAGCTAAAAATAACGTAGAAATGGTCCGAAACTCACCTGAGCCCCTCGGAACCCCGTCCGAACATACCAACAAGTCCCAAAACATAATGCAGACCTACTCGAGGCTTCAAATCACCCGTAACAACATCAAAACCACAAATCGCGCCTCAAATCGAAATTAATGAACTTTTAAACTTTTAACTTCCAAAACTTGTGCCGAACTATATCAAATCAATTCGGAATAAACTCAAATTTTGCACACAAGTCCCAAATGACATAACGAAGCTATTCCAATTTCCGGAACCTCAATTCGAACCCAATATCATCAAATTCGAACCCAATATCAACTCTCGATCAAGCTTATGAACATTTCAAACCTTTAAATTTCCAACTTTCACCAATTAGTGCTTAAACCTTCTAGAAATATCCAAATGCAAATCCCGGCATACGCCCGAGTCCAAAAATCACCGTCCGGACCTAACAGAACTATCAAAACTCCGATCTAAGGTCAAATACTCAAAAGTCAAACTTGGTCAACTCTTCCAACTTAAAGCTTCAAACATGAAATTCATTCTTCCAAACCAATTCCAAATCACCTGAAAAGCAAAACCGACGATTCACACAGGTCATAATACATCATAAGAAACTACTCAAGACTTCAAATAGATGAACGGAGGCAAATACTCAAAACGATCGGTCGGATCGTTACACTCTGGAAGTCTGGCCACATTGACATGTTAAAGGCAAGCCAAATGAAATAATTGTAGACTTTCATGTAAGTCTCTTTTTGTATACCAGTAAGCAACATAGTTAATTGGCTCTAGCTTTTTGAAGTGAAGGGCAGCTAAAACATGAGCAAATGGTATGCCTTTTACCCTCCAAGATCTACAACTGCATGTCACGGTTTGTAAGGAAACCAAATGTTTCAGATATTCAGTTTCTTTCTCTTCACATACTGCGTCTCAATTCCATATAATGTTACACTTCATTGACTTGGATGTGTTTTCTTGTAAAACCTTCAATGTCATTAGTGAGATATCACAGATCCATCTATTGGCAAATTCTCTCAATTGCCCAATTCTGTTAATCATTTTCACTATGATTTCATCGAGCATTGTGATAATTGTCTTGTGCCTTGGCTCTAATATTCGGGAGTTGAAGCTTTCAACCATGTTTTTGTCCATACTATCACAGTTGTTAATGAACTTGAAAACACCTTATACCACCTTTCTTTTTTATATCACGATAAGTCATCAATGATTCATTTACCACCTAATCTTTCTAAAAAGTCAAGATTCTTTTAAATTCTGTCTCACAAGTACTTCCGACACACCTCCAGAAATAATTTCTTCTTTCAATGCCTCTCCACTTCTTGGATTAATTAGGTAGAATGTGTCTAGAATGTGTCTTGCACACATCCTATGTTCATATTTTGGCAGTACATCATCCATTGCTTAATACACTCCCTACACTGTAAGAAAACAATAACACTTATGAAAGAAACGGAAAAAAATAAACATAAAGATAGCATAAGAATAAAATAAGATAAAATACTAACCTTCTGTATGTCTGTTATAAATGTGAAAGTTGTCTCATCTCCAAGTTCAAGGCCATCCTTCAACAGCCTTAAAACCCAGGTCCAAGTAAACTTATTCTCAACCCCAACCACTTCCCAAGCTAGTGGTAGCATATGGTTGTTATCATCCTTACACACAACAACAAGCAACTGTCTCTTGCAAACACCCTTTAAGAACCATCAATCCAATCCAATACAAGGCCTACGCCCAGCCTTGAATGCCTTCTTCAATGCATCAAAACATATTCAGAAGCAAATAAATATTTTCTTACCACCTTCAAAAGTCTCTTCACTTGGTTTAACAACATATGTAGTACCAGGATCGGACCTAAGTATTTCATCTTTATAGTCCAAAATTTTACTAAACCCCAACACATGGTCACCTATTATGCCATTCAAAACCATGTTCCTTGCTTTCCTACAAATTGACCTCCCAACATACAAACATAATTCTTTTTTCACAAGCTCCTGAAATTTGAAAATTCGGACATTAGGTTATTATCTTATTTTGTCTTTGAATTTCTCAATTTGGTGTGTTCATTGTTTGTTCTTGTTAGTAGGTTCATATGTGTATATTGGAATGTACTTCTTCACTACAAAATCTATAGTCCTAGAGTCATAGCTAGCAAACAGATGCCAGGGACAACCATCCCTGCACTTACACCTCACTCTTATTGGTTGATTAACATATTTTTCAACAACAACTTTTTATTCAACTGCAAACCTAGTAAGAGCTCCTTCTAAACTTGTCAATACTCTCAAATTTCAACACCAAGCTCCCACACAATAGTCTTACAGTCTGGGTCAAATATCACTTGTTTTAAAACTTTTCTTCTTCTTGTTTTGGGTTTCCTTTGATTAACCTCTATCTCCCATTCATCATCATCATCATCATCATCATCATCATCATCATCATCATCATCAGTATCAGTTTCAAAGCTGGCAGCTTCATCAAAGGAATAATACGGCTCATCACCTCCTATTTTGCCCAAAGAAATTTTTTGGCCCCGCTCTTTTATAGCTTCATACTCATCATACCCCACATCTACTATTTTTTTTATCCAACTTAATACCCTCAATTGCAGGAACTCTAACTTTTTTTCCCTCTAATCGGTTCTTCTTTCCTCCCTAAAGGACATATACTCCATACGTATATCACTACTGTAATCCTCTTCTCCTTCTTCAAATAACTCTACATGATCTGAATCAGAACTATTTTTAGTGCTGAAGCCATCTTCAGATTCAGTAGAGGTAACATGTTCAGAGGGAGCAATATGTTTAGGAGGGGCAGTATGTTCGGGGGAGGGAGGGCATTAGGTTCGGGGGAGGGAGGGCAGTAGGATCAGGGGGGCAGTGGTATCAAAAGGAGCACTTGGTGCAACAGGGGCACTAGTGGATGGTGCATTAGATGCCTCTTCATATGTACCCAAACCCTCACATCCCCCCTAGTTTTGACCAAATTCTAAGAGAGAGGGGATCACTATTGGTTCATCAACTATGTGCTTTACAAATACATCCATGATATTATTTTTAACACTTGACAAATACCTATAATGTTCCTTTTCACTTTAACTTCTACCAAATCACGACAGTTAGGTGGTCTTATATAAATATGAGTAGAAGAATGATTGTAGCCAAACTCTTTAACATAACCTAGAAACTCAACGTAGGAGAACCTATCTACATCAACATCAAGTGCAGAAGTAATAACTCCACCCATATGTAAATGAGTTTAGCTTATACATGGAGATTTTTTCCTTTAAGGAAGAATCTTACTGTGACGAGTTCAAAAGATTTAAAACCAACGCAAAGCAGATATATGACTATATCAGACCAATATCTACCAAATCAAAGCACATGCAATAATATACCGTAGCACCAATATTACTGTAGCACCAATGAAAAAAAAAACCGTACGGCTTGAAACAACATAAAGACGACGAACAACGCTAACCTTTAAAAAGTATATTTTCATCCAAAATCCAAATCGAAGAAAGATAGTAGCATCAACGAATGGTAACAACAACTGAACCCCTTTCCTTGCAACTCGAACAAATCCAACAATTCGTCAAAACCCTAAATACAACGACAAATTACGCTTCTAACTAGGTTTAATCAAAGAAACATTCATCTTGTCCCTTCAATTTTAGTGGGGAAGCAAGAATTTCAGACGATTTAGGATTATGACTTTTTCATCGAATTGAAATTTTTTTACGGGGTGGGTGAAATAAACTGAAAAGGAAAAAAGGTTGGGTAAATATTTGGTTAAAATCGATGTCGTTTTTAAAAGTAAAGCTTGGTTATAAATTATTAACGTGATTAACTATTTTAAAAATAATAATTCTCTCTTAAATCTTTATTTAACTACGTGGCATTACCAGAGGACACATGTATGCTACATAATATATAATTACTGGGAGATGACTTAAAATGATGGAGAAAAAATTAATCATAACAAATATAGGGTAGTATTAAAATACCCGTAAAGGTTGAATAGGAAGTTTTCGGGACAAGTTGTGCATCTTATGTATTTTCCCTTTATTAAACTTGCTGTTAATAGAGATTGCAATGCGTTAATTCACGAAATTGGAGGGCCACAAAAGTAGATATTGGTATTTCCACATCCCTGCCACATCACAGGAGCAGAGAAAGCCTCAGAGCACCAGCAAAATTTCTACAACTCCCTGCGCTGTACTCATTACATTACCAAAAGCAGAGATCCATTCCATTTAGCGACAAGCGAATCAAGATCCATTGTGCATCAATCAATGGCTCCTCCAGCTCAATCTCATCGATCTCCTTCACCTTCTCAACCTTCCGGGTAAACAAATCTTCTTCTTTTTTTCTTTTTTCTTTTTCTTTTTGTAATTTTTTTTCACATACCCTTTTGAACGGAGAATTAAAAAATCCACACCAATTACGAACTTTTCCTATTTTTCATTGTCTTTTACTTAGTCTTTTTTCTGAAAAAGCGATGAATTGAGTTGTTTATAGTTGAATTCTTGAAATTCCGAAGTCGAAAATACTAGTTCTTAACTACTCAATAAACGATCAAGATTGGATTTCTGGCTTCGATCATGATGTTGCTATTTCCCACATTGACCTAAAAGTTCACCAATTCGAATCACTACTTTTTTTGCATAATTATACTGTTTTAATAACTCGATGGTTTATATTTAATGGCTGTATGATACATTCTATTTTATCATAATTGCATAAGGCAATGTCCTTGTTAAAAAATGAGCTTTGCTTGCTTCTATGGGATTCCGGTAAATAAAGATTAGGGCTTTTGGAATAGCAAAAATTGAAATTTTATCTACAGTTTAAAGGATATACAATTGCTGATGTTAGTTTTCATTGGTGCAGAAAAGGGGAAGTTTCAGATTTGAAGATGCAGCTTAGGCAGCTGGCAGGTAGCCGAGCTCCCGGGACTGATGATGCAAAGAGGGAGCTGTTCAAGAAGGTGATCTCGTGTATGACAATTGGGATTGACGTTTCTTCAGTTTTCAGCGAAATGGTTATGTGCTCAGCAACCTCAGATATTGTTCTAAAAAAGATGTGCTACCTTTATGTTGGGAACTATGCTAAAAACAACCCAGAACTCGCGCTTTTGACCATTAACTTTCTTCAGAAGGACTGCAAAGATGAGGATCCCATGATTCGCGGTTTGGCTCTAAGGAGCTTGTGTTCTCTGCGGGTCACAAATTTGGTCGAGTATTTGGTCGGCCCCTTGGGTTTAGGGTTGAAGGATTCAAATAGCTATGTCAGGACAGTTGCAGCCATTGGTGTTTTGAAGTTGTACCATATCTCAGCATCAACTTGCATGGATGCGGATTTTCCTGTCACGCTTAAGCATTTGATGCTTAATGATCGAGATGCTCAGGTTTGGCAATTTGATCGACATGATATCTATTCTCTTTTTTTTGGCTACTTCTTATGCTTGAGTTTTTTGAAGCAATTATTACCTACTGTTTGGTTGCTATATGATTTACATTAACAACAAAGTAGTTGCACTGTTGCAGACACTTTTTGATATAACCATAGATTTTCTATTTTTCCTGGTTTCATTTTTTCCCTCTCTCTATGACATCGGATAGCATTTCAGCAAAGATGGTGTGGATTCCACCCATATTGGATAATTGTTTCAACAATTTGCAGCATACTTTGGCATAATTTCATAATGTTATTTTTTTGATAAAGTTGAGAGAAATAGATCAATATTCTAGAAACTATAATTAGTTCCTTGCGGCTCATGGCAAAAGTCATGTAGAACTTAGACTACTGCAATGGGAAATAGACATGACTAGTTTGCTTAACAAATGGATCTTTCTTCTGTTTTTGCCAGGCTTTTGCGGCTGTTTATTTGATTCAGCTCTGTTGGAGATAAATTAACTTGGTATTTGAGTTGTACATGTGATTTATATTGCCAAAATTCATATCTCATTTGTAGTATCAGTGTTAATTAGATGTATGTCCATTTAAGAACATAGTATTGTGGTGGAAGGAGTTCATATGTTGGGATATTGTGGATGGGATTAGGAAAAGGTTACAACATTGGAAAATTGGGTGATATTAGACAAATCTTTTTCGCTTTGGGGATTGGAGGTCTGATTAGGACAGATGTTAAGTTCTTTGCATGTCATTCGTAGGAAACCATATCTTTTTTAGGTTTTTTATTTTTGGTATACTTCTTGTATACTGGCGTTCTTGTGCCCAAACTTTTTAAATAAAATTATTACTTTATAAAAGAAATGTATTATAGTATGAATTTAGTAAATGAACTGAGAACAAAAATGATATGTTAAAAAGGAAGGAACGAAAAAGATAAAGGTTTATTTGTGAGGAAGACATAACGGAAGGTGATATTGTTTCTTTACCATGAGGTGAAGTTCTCTAGGAATTTCATTTTTTAAGACTTTGAATAGTGATGAGATAATTGAGTATCTTATCTTGATTTTTTGGATTAGTACTTATGCTATTAGAAAGCGGGCTTTGGATCAACTGAGAGCGTTGTGTTAATATGGGTGACCATGGTTCAAATCTTGAAACCATCCTCTCCCATGAGGAGGTAAAGTTGTGTACATTCGTCTTCCTTTGAGATTATCTGGCGCGAGCCTTTTGGCACTTGATCTGTAATTGTTATATTTTTAACAAAAGAGGGACACCTTAAGATGGTGGGACCTAGTCAGAGAACCAAGAGAAACAATAATTCTCAAATGACTAGACTTAAGTTAAAATTGGGTTAATCACCGGCTAAGTCACGTGCTTGAGGAATAGCTGTATAGCTGTATTGTATAGCTAGTTTTTAGCTAGAATTAACCCATTAGGATAGAGATGTAAGTTGCACATTTTTGTTGAACAGGAAGAGCAACGTGCTCCAAAAATTTTTTTATTCATCTTTCTTTTTGTTTTTGTTTTTTGTTTTCTTTGGATAAGGGTAGCATTTAGGTCTGCTTGCACGTACCTGGACAAATACATAGGTACTTGCTACCTCCCACTAACAGAGGCGCTTAAAGCATGCTTAAGCCCTGAAGCAAGGCTCAAAACATGTTGAGCGCTTTGCCTCGCTTGGCGGGCGCTTCAGTGTCGTCATCAAAGCTCTAAGGCATACTTTTCCTTGACAATGAGCGTAATCCACAAGAGGCAACACCAAGCAATTGATATTTCACTTTACCATAATTTTTTAAAATTTCTTTTTCCATATTTTCGTTATTCATGCTTATAATTATTAGTCTTAGACTACACATGTATATATATATCATTTCTCCATTTGCACCTTTCTTCATTAAAGCCCTACGCTCTATTTGTGCTTTGCGCTTAAAGCCCAATGGACGTTAGAGCTTTTTTGCGCTTTTCGCTTTGATAACATTGGCAGAGTCACCTCCTCACCTGATAACTCTTATCATCAAGACTTGGGCAAATAAAAGAATTCACGTAGTGTCGCTTTGGATCCGAACCTGGGTCACTTCCACTATTCGACTGCTAGGCACACCTCAGGCAGTGATAGTTTTTTAGTAATCTAAACCAACTTCTAAAAAATAAAGTACACCAACTTTGCTTTGTCAAAGGTTAAAAGCTGCAATTCGCTCTTTCTTTTTTCTTGTTTTGATCCTCTTAATTTAGGGGGAATCCCAAACTCTTTCTAAGTTTTTTAAGGCCACAATCCGTGGATGTTTTCTTTTTCTTTGAGAAAAAAGTACTTTTAATTAAAATACCACCAAGTTGGTACTAATCTCTTACTAAAGTAAGCGGAGTTCAGTCATGCAAGGAATCCATTAGATCCATGATCCGTGGGTGTTTTGCTAGGTTTGAGCCCCTTACAACCTTTGGGGTCTATTGGTACCAGATAAAAGTCTTAATATTTTGAGAAGTTTCATTTTGTTTTGCAAATTTTGGAAGCTAATCTTTACTTTCAGTGGAAAAGAGAACCCTTTTTCTGTTTATTGATGTCCACAGAGACATGTTTTTCAAAAGGTTAAGCATATTTCTGTGTTCCCCTAGGTGCGTCACCACTAAATTCAGGTTGTAATTGATGTTTCTCTGTGATTCTTTTGTTCAATTGAATTTAGATGGCGCTGAAGTTCTTGTTTTGACCATCCTATAGCATATGCTACTTTCAATGTTATAGCATTGAGAATTGAGTCTCATTTAACAATGTATGTGTATATTGATTACCACTAGATTGACATTTCTTTTCTTTTAGTCTTTCATCATTTGCACCAGACAACCATAATGTATTGCGCCAGTCTCCAATACATTTAAGCTTTTCCGCTCATGGTTTATTTCCATATACGTGCATCAACATGGAATGCTTTCAGTTCTCAACAAATCTCAAAGCTCTTTATTTATCACCAGAAAGCATTTAACAACTCTAATTTCATGTGTAAAAGAAGCAGTTGTTTCATGATCTCTAGCCCTATCATTTACTCATTTATCTTTTTTCTTTCTTCAGGTTGTAGCCAACTGCTTGTGTTCCCTACAGGAAATCTGGGGTTTGCAAGCAACAAAATCTGAGGAAGCTTCAACAGAAAGAGAAACACTATTAAGCAAGACACTCATTTATTACCTTTTGAATAGGTAAATTGCTGTCATAACCATGTGACTGAATAATCTCCACTATATTTTGTACTTTTGGCAATCATATCTGTGTAAGGAATAATCAACTCTGTGTATTCATCAAAAAGGAAAAAAACAGTTTATGGTGTACTTTTCTGCAGTTATGTCTGAATTAAGTTAATATGTAACTTAAATATTACTCGATGCAATACTGGTTCTTGTCTTACAGTATTTTTATTGGTGTTCATCATTAGGCAGGTCTTGTTTGAATGCTATAGAACAGAAGTGTTGCGAGTAAATCTGCATTCGTAAAGGCTAAAATGCTTTTAATTTACTGATATGTCGTGATTACTTATAAAGAAAAAGATTTACTGATATGTTATGGATATTTTGATATTTTGTTTTGTTCAGGTTAGAATGAGCATTATGAAAATCTTTGTCCTCTTCAGGGACTCTATTATTATGTTGAATTTTTTGGATAAAGATAAAAATAAAGAATCTTGCTGATTGCAAAAAGTAATGTTATATGCACTTGTTTATGCCTCGTCTTTCCTGGAGGGACTACATAGTATATTATTTGCAGTCATAGGAGAAGGATGTGTGACTACTGAAAGCCTGAGTGAGTGCCTTCATATTTGATTTTTGGGTCATCACGAAAGGTAATCTTTGTGAAAGTACTGTGCTTGCAGTTGTGTGGTGTATTTGGACACGGATCACGATACTACAATGTTCCAAAACAGAATGTTGGATCTAGCTTTTTTGCGTCATTTCTAGTTTTGATATGCTATCTTATGATGTGAGGATTGTCCAAAACCATATAAGAAGACAACCTCTTCCTTCAACCAACGTGGGACATTCTAATACCCTCTGGACAACTAGATTATGAATACTATAACATTAATAGTCCAACAATTGGGAGACACCTATCTTGCTCAACCCTTCAAAATGCTTGCCGCACTCGCCTCGATTGGACAGGGTGTGGACGTGGATCTTGATCCAATTGGGATGTGTGTGTGGATCCACAGTGAATTTCATCAACCTAAAATTGGTGCTTTGGCTACAATTATGGCCGAGAAATATAGGTTGATTGGCTATTTAGTTTGATGTTTTATATATATATATATATATATATATATATATATATAGATAGATAGATAGATAGATAGATAGATAGATAGATAGATAGATAGATAGATAGAGAGAGAGAGAGAGAGAGAGAGAGAGATTAAGTAATAGAACGCTAAGCTATTATACGAGATAACATATCAATAGAGTATTAATTGTTTACAAAGAATTTAATTTATCTAGCTTTAATTTGATAACTTCAGTTAATTGTCAAAAGATATACTTATATATATGCTGTAATATACAATTATTAGCTATATCTAAACACCCGTACCTTTACTTCTATATGTATTCTCAAATCCTTAGATTAAGGTGATGACAAATCCAACTTCTGGATTCGCACCCATATCGGTTGCTCACATCCAAATTCGAGCAACATAGAGAAACAAAACAACATGGGTAGGTCTAGCTCACATAAATTGGGACAGAGGGAGTACGTGTGTTTGGAGGGAATGTAATGTTTCAATGCTCTTTAAAGTCCAGATTCTTTCGCGGAAAGATAGACTGCAATTATCTCAAAGAAACAAAGGTTTATTGTCTAAAAGCCTAATGTACTTGTACTTGGGCAGGAGGCAGGCCCTAAACTAGCTCAAACTGCTTGGTGAAGATATCTCTTTGCTGAAACTTTTTGGATAAATATCTTTTGCTGACACTTGAGAGAGTAGTTATACTTCCCGCTCTCCTTTCTATATTTGATCATGTTGTTGCCGTGTTTAATATAGCTTCTCTACCTTCACTAGGTAGAGGTAAGGTGTGCGTACACACTACCCTTACCCCACTTGTGGGAATACACTGGGTTTGTTGTTGTTGCCGTGTTTAATATTTTCTCTAGCTGCTTAAGATCATGCAATAATGTAAGACTCCTGGGAGCCTGTTAATTCTTTAATCTGCGGAGACAGTTATACTACACGGATAATAAAATTCCAGTGTGGCATGTTTAGTATCTTTTTCATCAAATCCCATGAAAAAAGTAGAATTAATGCTTCCCTTTCCCTGTCGTTGCGCTGTTTGGACTTTCTAGTGAGAGATTGCCTTATCTTTCAGACATGATTCTGCAGGTTCAAGGAATTCAGTGAATGGGCTCAATGTGTTGTTCTTGATCTGGTTTCAAAGTATGTGCCTGCTGACAATAATGAGATATTTGACATGATGAATCTTCTTGAAGATAGGCTTCAACATGCTAATGGTGCTGTTGTCTTGGCAACAATCAAGTTATTTTTACAACTGACACTCTCTATGGCTGACATTCATCAACAGGTTCCCATCCTAGTATTCAGCTAAAATGTTTCCCTAGTAGATGATGATGTATATGGTTACTTGGCCATCTCTTTTTACTTGTCATCAGCTAAAGTTTCTACTCACCAAATAGTCGACTGAGTTTGCTGTCTTTATTTTTCTACTATTCTTTTGACTATGCTCCCGGTAGCTCTTTTCTTTTTAATTTTTTACTTATCGTTATATTTTTTTGGTACAAATTGTCTTGTTAAGGAGATGATATAAAATCAAGTACGTTTATGATAACCGTTGTTTAAGGTTCGTTCCTATTCTTGGTGTACCCAATATTGGCCCCCCTTGTTATGTTGTCCACGCTCCAGTTGTCCAACTCTAAGCGTGCCCGGGGAGGGTGGGGGGTTAAGTGTCCCATATTGGTGGCTGAAATGGGTTGTTGTCTCTTTATATGGTCTTGGGAAATCCTCATCTCATGTGCTAGCTTTTAGAATTGGATTTGGTCCCTCCAATTCTTATCAGCATCTTTCAGGTCTATTCGAAAAAAGGAGGGGGTGACAAGCATTAAAGGCTACATGCTTATTAGTCTGGTGGAAAGCATCTATACGATAATTTTTAAGGTGCTTTTCAATAGACTAAAGACGAATGTGTTTGTGGAAGGAAGTGAAATTTCAGATGTGGTGGTAAATAAAGTGGTTGATGCTAGAAGAAAAAGGGAGATCTGTCTGGACCTCTAGAAAGCCTATGACCACGTAAATTGGGACTTCTTGGACTTCATCATGATGAGGATGAGAGTCAAGGACAAGTGGAGGAGTACGGAATAGATTCTGCATAGACTCGGTCAATTTTTTGTCCTAGTGAATGGGAGTCCGTGTGGATTCTTCGACAGCTCATGGGTTCGAGGCAGGGGGATTTTTTATCTCCCATGTTATTCATTTTGGTAATAAAAACGGTGAGTTAGATGATGACTTGTGCTATATCGAGAGGTCTACCGAGGGGCTTTATTGTATTGATCAAGAAATGGACAGTGCAACGTAAGGGTCACACATCTTATATTTGTGAATGATACTTTTGGTTTTTCTTAATAATGTAGAGTGGCTCAGTCGACATACCTGCAATAGGTACTTATATGATTTTAGGTTGTGGCAGGTCTCAGAATCAACTCCAGAAAATGTCAGATCTTATCAATGGGCGAGGTGAACAGCATTGAACATCTAGCACAAGTATTTAGCTGTAAGGTTGGAGCTCTCCTTACTACTTACCTTGGCTTGCCGTTGGGCGGTTTGAACAAGGACCTAAAAATGTGGAATCCGGTCATTGAGAGAGTTGAGGAGAGGTTAGTAGGGTGGCAAGAGAAGTCTTCGTCGAAAGAGGGAAGGAAGTACTAATCATGAGCATGTTGTCAAGTAGTTTCACATACATGTCATCAATGCAGACATTGATTAGAGTGACAAAAAACGTTGAAAAGACTACAGAGAAATTTCCTTTCGGATGCCGTAGATATAACTAGGAACTACCAAATAGTGAGTTGGGAGACCATCATGGCTCCAAGAAAATGGGAAGGACTTAGGAGTAAAAGATGTGAGAATTTTTAATAACGCCCTGCTTAGAAAGTGGCTATAAAGATTTGGGATTGAGGTGCGGGCTTTCTGGAGGGAGGTCATAGCAGAAAAATATTGGTTCCATTGATGGGAAATGAAGGACTAGGATTATTACATTGCCATCTTGGTATGGATTGTGGAGGAGCATTATGAAGGGACGGAAGACTTTAGTGGTCACACTACTTTTAGTGTAAGTGATGAGAGCAGCTTTAGCATCAAGGGCATGTTAAAAACCATTATCTTTTTTTTTCTTTTTTTCGTATTACCACTCGAAGAGCCAGCCATATGTACCTCGGGCTGGAGAGAACGTGTTGAGGTTAGCCTTTACTAACATGTACAAGTCTCGAGCCAAACAGACGTGACTGTGCAACAGATGTGAAAAGAACAAGATGGAGGAGTTCATTTGGACTTTAGGTTTAAGAAAACCTATTAGATTGGGAGATTGGCGAATTCCAAAGTTTTGTTGAGTTACTTTACAAATAGAGCGTATCAGATACCATGCAGGACTTGGGGAGTTAGGGAAAGAGGAGAGACGTCATGTTCTCTGTAAAATACTGATGGTGAAGGATGAGGTGATTTCTCGCGTCTTTTGGTTTCCAAGGGCGCCTAGTAACATGTGCTCCTTTGCGTTGTTAACAGCAGGTGACATACTAACAGCCGAAATTTTGAGGAAGAGGAGGATCATACATATAAGTTGGTGCTATATGTATAGATGCTCAGGAGAAGATGTGGAACCGCTTCCGGTTGCAAGGTTAAATTGCAGCGGGCCTGCCGTGTGTGGTCTTGAATTGATTCGAAATACAGTTGCTGATGCTGAGTACATTAAAGGAGGGCACTGTGCAGTTGGGCTTTTGGAAGAAGAGAAGATCCATGACATGAGATGTCACTCCTAGCTCTCATGTGGGTTATATATGAAAAAGGTGAAATAAAAGGGTGTTTGGGTATGACTTTTTATCTTTGAGGAATAACCTCGTCTATAGTTCCATTATGGTGCACCCAATCTCGGTTTGTATAGATGATTGGGCTCTATACTTACTGGTATACAGCTTGCATACAGGGATTTTTTCAATATCAATAAAATTATATACCTTAAAAAGTCATTAATCTTTCCGTGTAAAATGAAGCTTGAAAAGTCAATACAGTTTGAGATTTAGCTTTTCACATGTACAGATGAAGCCAAGTATATAACCTAAAACAAAGATAACAAAAAATGTTGAGTCTTGGAGATCATGCTGTGACAATGTCACTCTTGGAACAAACCTTTGGTACAAGTGTATATTTTTTAGACAAATGGGGTCCCCATATTCTATTCGTCCAAATGTTTCATGAGATTTACTCTCTGTGAGCTTTAAGATAAGCAAGGAGGAGATATTGAGAGAATGCATGAAAACTAATGTTTCACATCTGATTCCTTTTATAGGCACACATTACAATGTTCACAGCTATATTTACCCGACGGTGGCCATTAATACTATACTACATCAAGTATAAGTACTCACACTTAGCTATCTAACCGCCTCAAGTTAATCATTATGTTGCTCTGACAGCTTTGTTACCTAATGGTTGCATAAAAATGCAAAACGATGTTACTGTTTTTGAATTTAATCTGTGCAGAATTTCCATCATTGAAACATCCTATACTTAACTAACACTGAGTTCTAATTTTCGTTTACTCATTCTTTTGTTTAGGTGTATGAGCGTATAAAAGCACCTCTCCTTACATTAGTTAGCTCAGGAGGTCCAGAGCAATCCTATGCTGTGTTAAGCCATCTACATTTGCTGGTGATGCGTGCACCATATATTTTTTCAGCAGACTACAAGCACTTCTACTGCCAATACAATGAGCCGTTTTATGTCAAAAAGCTAAAACTTGAGATGCTGACTGCTGTGGCAAATGAGAGCAATACATATGAAATTGGTGAGTATCTGTATCAGTCAACTAATTTGAAGCTTTCTACCTAAACGTCTTTGTGTATACCTCATTTCCTGGTGTTGGATCATGGTCAAAGGGATTATTGGTGTTGCTCCAGCCAAAAAATAGATTAATAATTAAGCGCATAAAGGTGAGAAAGAGTATTTCTTTCTGAGAAGAGGTAAGAAAGAGTGAATTTGCGCAGTAATCAGTAAAACTGTTAATAAAGCTGTGGAAAGCACGTTCTGTTGGTTTTGGATGTTTAGAATGATTAGTAAATATAAACTGAAGTGCTAAACACCTTGTAAGTTCCATACACTTCCGACTCATAAAATTCTCAAATCAAACTTTTAAATTACACTCTGTTACCAAAAATAGATGCAGGTTCATTTCCTTTATCTAACACCAATATATGCTTCTTCCAACCAGCTCTAGTACCGGGTAACTCGTGCACGAAGACTTAGTCAAATGGGATTAGATCACCTAAGTGTTTTCTCATAATGCCAAAAGGACCTTAGGCTTATGAACAAAGTAAAATTGTTATCAAGGGTTTTAGGTGAAATGGCACCCATTCCTGTCTTTACTTTCTCCATCAATCCTACAATAAAAAGTTAACTCATCTATCTCTCTCCTCCTTTTTTTTGTTTTCTTTTTCGTAATAGTCATTTTCTTCATTTTAAAAGATGCTTTTGTTTTAGTTGTGATAAGAATTTCAAATTTCTCATGTTAATTGTTTTATCATTTTTAATTGGACTTAAGGATGTGTTGATTCCATTTGCTTTCTATATTGGAATTTTTCTCACTTTCTCCGTATCCTTTCGTCTTGTATATTGCCTTAACTACCTCGCCTGAATTAGTACCTCACTGAAGGAGTATCAAATCCTTTTGCACCCTAGGGTGTGGCGTAGTGGTCAGTTAAGTGGGTGCAATACCTAGTGCAAATTCCAGCAAAGATAAAAACCACGAGGTGATTTCATCCCATCAACATAAGCCTCGGTGGGCAGAGTTACCCAATAACTGTGTTGGTGGGAAGTAACAGCTACCAGGTACCGGGTGGAATAGTCGAGGTGCGCACAAGCTGACCTAGACAGAACCGTATTTAAAAAAAGAGTATTGGTTCCCTTCAACAGAAATTTGACTTTTAACTAGGTCTTTAATCTTTATTAAAGAATAAGTATGATGGAGAAACAAGAACAAAGTATTGGACGTAATTGGGAATAATTTCACTTAGACTGGTTAAATATGATTTTTCAAGTTGTTCGAACACTAGTCTGAACATTAAGGTGTTAGAACAATTGGAATTTTAAGTCGTTAAAACTCCAGAATTAAAGCATTATTTGACTGTATTAGCGGATATTTCATAGTTCACTTGTTTTCAAAGAAATGCAATACAGTAGAACTATTTCCCCTTCCACCAGAAGTTGTGAATATGTACCATGATTAGTGGTGGCAAAATGGATAAAAAAACTGTTATCCATCCATATTATCCACTAAAAAATGGGTTGGATAATGAACTTTTTAAAAACGTGTCGAATATGGGTAAGAACCATATTATCCACTTAGAAAATGGATAACCAATGGATAACTAATGGGTTTAACTTTTATATTTGTAAAGACTCAAATTGGGGGTTCCTCAATTTTGGGAGACTAGTAATTCTCCCAAAAGTGATCATATTAAATAAGCCATAGATAATATGGTTGCCCATATTATCAGTCAGTTAACTCAATTTCTAGGGGCAAGTGCATAGATAACTATTCTCAAGGATGCTATTTAGAGATTAGCCAATACTTATTTTTGTCCTGAAATTTTAAACCAAAAATCTTAACTTCTGGACAACTCAGGACATTTTTTTCCTGCAAAATTAAATCGAAAAATTGAAATCCAGGACGCACTGTCTAATTCTTAAATAGCAGCCCTTTAGAGTGGCTACCTGGTGTTATTTCTCTCATTTTCTATCCGTATTAAATATGGTTCGGGTCGGATAATTTGTCCATTTTGGATTACCCGTTTTCGACCCGCCCATATTCGACCCGACCTGCATGATTGCCACCCCTAACCATGATCAATCCACAGTTTTTAACTTGTTTTATTTTTCTTTTTAAAATTCTACTAGTTTCTATGTACATGTTTCACACGTAATTTTCCAACTAAGAAGAGAAAAATTAAAAATAAATAAAAAAGTAAAGAATAAATTAGAAAGTATACAATAAAATATACACCGCTAATAGTGAACAATGTTAATCTCATGAAATCTATGCCTTATGAAGATATTAAATATGTCATGTTTTTTTAACTAACACATACCATATATATATATATATATTTGTATATATATATATATATATATATTGTATTATTACTATTATATTGTAATTTATTTATATGAACCAAATGGGTAAGAAAGACTTTTATGGGCATATGAGAATACTTTGCAGATTGAACCGTAGATACTTGCTTGTTATTTTTTTTAGTATAGGAATAAGAAGGAGCTTTAATCTATGAATATATCAAATGGGTAAGAAAGACTTTTATATGGGCGTATGAGAATACTTTGCAGATTGAACTATAGATACTTGCTTGTTATTTTTTACTGTAGGAATAAGAAGAAGCTTTAATATATGAATATATCAATTAATATATAAAGAGCATGTCAACAATGTATGTAACCTTGCAGTCTATCTCCATGTTCTCATTCATACTCTTTCAATTATTTGATCATCACTATTTACTCTCCTCCTCGTCCTCATTCTTCTTTTCTATATTTGCTTTCTCTCTCGCCCATGATATTAAGAATGAGCTTTGATAGGTTGGTCTCCATTAATATATTATTTTCTTATTGAAACTAAATGTTCTTCATTGGTTTAAAAAAAGATGAACTGATCAAATTGATGTAAGTAAATTTATCTCGTGTTTGTAATGCTTTATGGTAGTTAATGTATACCTAGTTTAAACTGGTTCTTCTCATATGTTTGTCTCTTTTGAAAACTAAACTCTAATTACTCTGGTATGTATATTTACGTAATGATGATATCTATTTTTTTTCAATTCAATTGAAGCAACATTGTAATTACATCAACGTCCCAACTACAAGATTGCATGCTTGATTCCTATAATTAGCAATTCTGTCTTAAGATTTCCACCTTCATTTTTATTAAAACCCGATATTAATTCTTAGAAGTTTGTGTATACACACTCAATGGCTCACTTAATATGTTGCACTTTTTATCATGTTAATTTATTCATCATCTAATGCTTGATGTTCCTATAAACTCTTTTAAGTACATGTAAGAATAATTATTCTATAATTTAGTGCTCAAAAGTTCTAATCTTAATGGACTCACGGGCTCTACTCAAAAATTATTATGCGTCCTATGTTAATTAGTTTAGTAGTGCCCCGTAACTCTTTCGTGATTTCTTCTCCCTTAAATCAATATTCCTAGTATATTATAAATAGTTATTGGTGTAACGTCAATTTTAAACATCATTCATATTGAGCATATCATGCAATAATATGTGCTATTCGCAGTTTGTAATTAGTTCATAGTTATAAATTAAGCGTAGGTCCAGAGGTCTTACTGCTTACAACTTTTTCATTTCAAATCTTGATTTTCAAAATTATTTCATGGTTTGAATTTTGTTTAAAGAACAAAATTAAGTGCATCCTAACATATGCTATTTCTAGTAATGTCATTTCCTTGTAAGTTTTTGTTATATACTTGAAATTTCAAACTCGTGTGGCATAACATTTCAAATATCTAAAAAGCTAAAATTGAACTCTTATTCTAATAAGAGGATTCATTCCGGTACAAATTTTAACTATTTAATTATTTGTTAATTTATATTATAATTTATTTATTAAAGAAATTATTATTATACTTAAAAAATAGAGATATTTACGCTGTGTAATGAATAAATTTATCAGTGGGCTGGATTTTCTCTTCTCCTATTGCTTTTTTAATTTTCTATGAAGGATTTGCAAAAATAAAATATTATTTGGTATTATTATGAATGGAAAATGAAAGAAACTTGACATTGTATAAATTTCGTATGATAAGGAAAGGGTTTTGTTGATGTGCTTTTCTACTCCAAGCAGATAATTAGTAGTCGATCCTTGGGCAACAAAATCCAAAGGTAGTACTTAATTAGAATTCTATTTGTATGATGTTTTACCAAAATAACCTATTAATTTTTTTATTTTGAGGCTATTTTGGTCAACCAACATTTTATTCATGCTTTTATAATAATATAGATAGAAGGCTTTAAGGCGAAAAGCTGAGGAAACTGCCAAGGATGGGGCATTTACCGCAAAGCATAACTAAAGCGCTTGCTTTAGTAAAAACGGTGCAGATATATATGTAAACTGTAGGCAAAATATGTGGTGAACAAATAATAATTATGTGAACAAAAGGAATTGTACAAACTGCAATTGAAAGATAAATATAAAATAAAAACGATGCCAGTCAAGTTCAACAAACCATTTAAATTTTGACTGTAGTTTTAAACTTCTTACTAGATATAATAACTAGTTTTCATTTACTAATTTTTAGTTTCTTATTCGTAGTCTTCTTGTAAGATAATTTCTTATCCATACACTCTAACTTTTTTCTATTATTTTTTTAACAGTTAATGTATCCCTTTACTTGCTAATTTTATTGTTTAGTGCCAACTTAAGACATAACACATGGACCTCACAAATTAACCTAACTCTTCTTAAAAGTAGTTAGTTGGCTGGATTTTGCTTAGGCCCACAATCTTATATTGGAATCAAAAAGCAATGGCCAGGGCCTTTTTTCAACTCTTTATTAGTAATATAGTCAAAACTAATTGCTTAAATTCCATCTCAAATTAACAATTAAAAATAAATCTGGAGGCACTTGTTATAGTTTTGCAATTAAATCTATTATACATGATGTATGGGGTTGGTTAGCTCGTGGGCAAGTTATGAATTATCATGTAGGGATTAGAATATACAGTGATTTAAAATCATTGCATTACTAGACTTATTGATTGTGTAGTTCGTCGTATTCAATCTGGATATACAATATATAATGTAAAACATGTGTGTATAAATTAGATTAAGATTTATTTCAGTAGTGCCCTTCACCTAGGTTATTGTATTGGTATTATTGTCATATCTATCATTAGCCCAAATGCGAGAGATTTTACATAGGCTATGCAGGTATTATCTAGGCGAAAGCAAAAGTGTAACCAAATACCTGAATAATAAATGTAGAGTTTCATAAGGAGCCTATTTTCTTTTATACCAAACCCATAAACCCTTTTTTGGTGTGGTGATGTGTAGGTTACCTGAGTATTATTAAGGACTTCTATTGTCCATCTTTAGATTAGCCAATCTGGTTGATATCTTTGTGGATTGACTTCAGTGACGGAGCTATGTGAATATGCTGCTAATGTTGACATTCCCATGGCGAGAGAGTCGATCAGGGCTGTTGGCAAAATAGCATTACAACAGTATGATGTTAATGCTATTGTAGATAGGCTGCTCCAGTTTTTGGAAATGGAGAAGGACCATGTGACTGCAGAAACTCTGGTATATTGTCATTGGTTTTCCTTTTTCCTTTTTGGATCTTTCATTTTCTGGGGTTTTTTTTTTTTGGGAGGAATAGTGCCTTAAATTTTTAAAATTATCTGAGACCTCATGTCTTGCTATTTTTGTTTGGTCTTACCATGAAATTTGCTCATATAGGTACTTGTGAAAGATCTCCTTAGGAAATATCCTCAATGGAGTCATGATTGTATAGCAGTAGTAGGGAATATTAGTAGCAAAAATGTCCAGGAACCCAAAGCCAAGGCAGCTCTTATTTGGATGTTAGGGGAATATGCTCAAGACATGCAAGATGCTCCATACGTATTGGAGAGTCTTGTTGAGAATTGGGAAGAGGAGCATTCTGCAGAGGTAATCAAGCTGCATTTTTCTTTTCTTTTTTTAGTGTTTGTTTTTTCTTTTCCTATGCAAGTTTTTGTGTCTCTTTCTCAAATTCCTTTTTTATTGAGTGGTTTTTGTGTACTCTCTTTTGCTCTTCTTTAGATCTTTCTAATTATTGAGCATCGCCAAGTGTGTCATAATACCTGAATGTAATCAGTTGTCTCATTTTGTAACGCTCTGAATCTTGAAAATGATTTGTGCTTTGGAGTAAACATTCTTCGCTAACTTTTGTCAGTTACCTTGTGGTTTGTTAATGCAAGTCAATGCATTACTTGCTTAGTACAAAGGTGATGATGTCAAAATTGCAAAAGGCGGCCCCCCTGTTCAGTTGCCTCTGTCCTTATTGCTTCAATTTAAGAGCTCTTGATTCTATAGCTTGAGGTCATCTGCATCATTCATGTCATCCATGTTCATCAGTTTTCCTCTTTTGAGTGATGGAAAAAACAAAGCTTTCTTGTGGGATTGATAATGAATGAACTAAAATTGTGAATTTCTTGTGTGGGCTCCTCTTAATAGTAGGAAGGTTCGGATGGATTGAAAGGCATTTGTAAATGTAGTTCTCATAGTGTTAAATATATACATAAAACAAAGATAAATGCATAAGCTTATTAGACTTAGCTTTCTATGCATTATGCAGGTTCGTTTGCATCTTCTTACAGCAGTAGTGAAGTGCTTTTTCAGAAGACCACCAGAGACTCAGAAAGCCTTGAGAGCTGCATTAGCTGCTGGTGTTAATGATTTTCATCAGGTATCACTTCTTTTTTGTATTTTGAAAAATTACTGATATAAAAAGACAATATATTTAGTTTTGGAATGAAGTAGGTCCGAATAGAACAGAATGAACTTAATTGTGATGAGGCGTAGTTGATTGGCAAATATTAGTATGAACTATGAAGTGTTTTGTGTGCCTCTAATGATGTGCAAGTATTGTTGCAGGATGTCCATGACAGGGCATTATTATACTATAGACTTCTACAGTACAATGTCTCCGTAGCAGAGCGTGTGGTGAATCCTCCAAAGCAAGCTGTTTCTGTCTTTGCTGATACACAAAGTAATGAAATTAAAGATCGCATCTTTGATGAGTTTAACAGCCTCTCTGTTGTTTATCAAAAGGTATGCAAGATGTTCTTCGCTCATATCATTTGTATAATAATTTGGGGATCTTTGTCAGAAGTGTAATTTCAATGCTACTGCACATTAGTGAAAAGATAAAACATGTTTCTCATGCTTAATTATTTTTGCAGCCTTCTTACATGTTCACCGATAAGGAACATAGAGGGCCGTTTGCCTTCTCTGAGGAAATTGGAAATTTATCTATTGGGGCAGCAGAACCAACTGATAATGTAGTCCCAGCACAGAGAATCGAGGCAAATGACAAGGATTTACTTTTGAGTACTTCAGATAAAGAAGAAAGTAAAGGTTCTAGTCACAATGGTTCTGCATATAGTGCTCCTGGATATGATGGTTCTTTGGCTGCACCATCTCAAACTGATCTTGTTTCCTTGGATTACAAATCTACTCCAAGTGCGGCATCAGCTACTTCGGCAATCGATGATTTACTTGGTCTTGGTTTGCCTGCTGCAGCTAGCTCTCCTCCTGCGCCTCCTGTTTTGAAGCTCAATACTAAAGCTGTTCTAGATCCCAACACTTTCCAGCAGAAATGGCGTCAACTGCCAATATCAATATCACAGGTGCACATATACGAAACTTTACTATTACGACATCCCTCATTGTCAGTTAATTCTCCTTCATTTTCATAATACTTTGCGTTTTCTTCTTTATCAGGAGACCTCTATTAGTTCACAAGGCGTGGCAGCAATGACAACTCCTCAAGCGCTTATCCGTCACATGCAAGGCCATTCAATCCACTGCATAGCTTCCGGTGGTCAAGCTCCAAACTTCAAGTTCTTCTTCTATGCACAAAAAGACAAGGAACCGTATACCTATCTTGTAGAATGTATAGTTAATTCATCATCGTGTAAAGTACAGTTAAAGGTCAAAGCTGATGATCAGAGTACATCTCAGGCCTTCTCAGAATTGTTCCAGTCAGCCTTGTCCAAATTCGGTTTTTCATAGTCATTCGGATGTCCCTCTTGTTGTAATGCTCCTTAGATGTATTAGTGGATTCACATTTCTTTGTAATTTTATTTTGTACTAGTTTAATAAGAGTCTGACAACAAACCATGACACGTGAGTTTACTTTATTCTGTACAACATGAGCTAAGATGAGTGTTTCATGCCCTGTGATTCTGAGGCTTTACTACTTTTTGTGGACTGTAACATTTTTCGGTGGTCAATTTTAAGAGGTTTCTTTTTCCAGTTTTGGTTCGATTACCCCATAAAACTATCCTATTTTGTGTGGTCAAAAACTGCATACAACCAGTGGGACATGTTTTCATCAGAAGATATCAAAAGGAGTTAATCCAAATATCAGCTAGTAACAATTTCCTAAATAGTAATGGTAATTAACTACAATTTTTTCATAATTTCACTTGTATGACTTAGTGTTGGTAAAATTCTTAGATGGTTTTAGATCATGTCTCTATTTATTGTTTGTCCGCACTTTAAACCACAAAATACTGTTGTGATCCTTTCTAAGGATAGATTCCTGTGTCCCTATAACATAATCAACTGGCTGGTATTTTTCAAGGCCAAATGTGTTCCGGATAATTAGGCATTCCTTCTTTCCTTGCTAGGCGCAGGGTGGTGAAATGAGATTTCGAAATTACGGTGATGAAAATTTTGAGCAACAAGCTGTTGGAAAATTTTGATTAGTGCTGTAGGAAAAAATAATTACTATGTTCATGACATAACTGCAGAAATAAACTATCTTCGGAAACAAGGAAGAAAAAGAAGGGAACGTTTCTAAGCTTGCTAATCCGATACTCAAAAGAAGAGTAATCTGTGGCAACGTATATCCCATTTTAATTTATGTGTTACTTATTTTTTAGTCTGTTTAAAAAAGAATGTCTTTTTTTATATTTAGTAATTCTTTAACTTTAATTTTTTATATAGCATATTTAAGACCACAAGATTCAAAGATATTTTGGTATATTATACGCATGTTTAGTTTAAGATCAAATTTGAAAGTCTTCCTACTTTCTAAGCGGCGTATCCAACTAAACTAAAGGCACATTAATTAAAACGGATGGATTGAATAGTGTTAGTATCATCATTTCCAAGGTGAGACTGGGAAATGGAATCACTATTGAAACCAGAGGTAAACGCACCATACTGCTCATGCCGGAGAAATAATTTTCAATCTTACATGCTATAAATATTATAGTAGCATTTAAAATCCTACTTTTGAAATATTCCGAAAGTTATTTTAATTGAGTAAATAATTTTTAAAACAGGATAGCAGGTCATTCCCAAGAGAGGCAGTTTCAAGTACTCTGGATCGATTATCCAGGGGGATGGGGAGATCGACGAAGATGTCACACACCGTATATGGGTGGGGTGGATGAAATGGAGGTTAGCATCTGGAGTCCTGTATGACAAGAAAGTGCCAACGCTATTCAAAGGTAAGTTTTATAGACTGGTGGTTAGACCGGTCATGTTTTATGGGGCTGAGTGTTGGCCTGTTAAGAACTCACATATCCAGAAGATGAAAGTATGAGGATGTTGAGGTGGATGTATCGGCACACTAGGATAGATAAGATTAGGAATGAAGATATTCGAGAGAAAGTGGGCGTGGCTCCCATGGATGATAAGATGCGGGAAGCGAGACTCAGATGGTTCGGGCACATACAGAGGAGAAGTCCAGATGCTCTCGTAAGGAGGTGCGAGCGGTTGGCATTGGTGGATGCGAGGAGAGGTAGAGGGAGGCCTAAGAAGTATTTGGGAGATGTGATCAGAAAGGATACGGAGAGGCTTCAGATCTCTGAGGGCATAGCCCTCGATAGGAAGTCGTGGAGGTCGAGCATTAAGGTTGTAGGTTAGGAGGTAGTTGAGCATATTTCTCACTCATACCAGTGTGAGACTAGGCTGATAGGATTTTATCTTAGACTGCTAGTGGTCAATGTTGTGTTCACATTACTCTTCCGTTTTCATAGTGCCGGGCCTTATTTAATGGTTATTATCTTTGCTTTCCATCTATTTACTGGTTCTTGTGATGTTGTTATTATTTCTATGATTTTTGTCGATGGTACTGATATATTATCTCTTTTCGTCTTCCTGAGCCGAGGATCTATCAGAAACAGCCTCTTTACCCCCTCGGAGTAGAGGTAAGATCTGCGTACACACTACCCTCCCCAGACCCCACTTGTGGGATTATATTGGGTCGTCGTCGTCGTTGTTGTAACTCTTAAAGAAGGAACAATAGAGTTGAAAATTCCTACAACAAATCATACATTCCCGTTTTGTTTGAAGATCTCCGACGGCAAGTGCGCAGATAGCTACTCAGGAATGTTATTTAGAGATTAGCCAATACTTACTTTGTCCTGAAATTTTGAACTAAAAATCTTAACTTCAGGATAATTGAAGACACTTTTGTCCTTAAAAATAGAACTAAAAAATTAAAATTCAGCACTGGCTAATTTCTAAATAGCAACCTTTTAGAATGGCTACCTAGTGTCATTTCTACATATCTGCATACTGGTCTTTTTGTGAAGTCACACAACTGTCAGGTTAGTTTGGGTTGGGTCAAACTCAACTGGGCCCAATTCTCTGGGGCCCAATTTCAATTACGGCAATCTTCTCCGGCCAAGTCCACACCATTTTCCCCTTTGCTGCAAAGTAGCTCCTCTTCCCTTCTCCTGCGATATCCGACTTGTAAGCTCTCTTCTCTCTCTATCCCCTAAGCCCCTTTGCCCATGATCTTTTTTAAGGTGATTTCTACAAATAATTATGTGTACAGAATTCTTGTTTGCTTCCTATATGATAATTGTTTCTATTAGTAATGAGGTTGTTTGTACTAATCACTCCTTTTAAGCATCATTATTAATCAGTTGTCTGAACAATTGTATTATAGAGTATGAATTCTGCTGTATAATGAATACCTACACTGATACGTTGAGACTCGATTTGGAGCATGAGATATTTTGCACTAATTAGTTCCAAAGTTGTTGCTTTACTAATCTGCTTTTGTGAGTATTAGTAATTTGATCATTTTAAAACTTAGATGTTAACGTTATATTGAGCGTTTACCAGTTGGGTTGCAAGCTAAATTTAAAGTCATTTACCAAATCTTTCTAATTATCAGCCAACACAATTCCTATTTCTAGCAATCCCAAATGTTAGTATTTGATATAGATCTGTCTGGATGCGAATATCTAGATTTAGAAAGAGATGAAATGTTAGCCAATTGTCATTTGAAAAACAAAATCCACATACAGGCTGAAATAACTGGGATTGAGTTTGTATTACAAACCCAAAAATTTCGATTAGACTTTGTGCTTCAAATCCAAATTTTCTTAGGTATTTAATGACAGGGTCAAAGGATTAGGGATTCCTCCATCCAAATGAGCCCTGAATTAATTTTAAATTTTCATACAATTAAAGTAGTTCATCTAAACCTATCGCTGAGCTAGGTTTATATGATTGAGAATTGATAGTTAAATTCTCTAACAATTTAGAATGTGATTATTGGTTAGTAGAGAGACAAATCAACTAGCCCCAAACTACTAGCTCGTAGAAAGGGGAATCAATAAAAAATGCTTTCTGTCTCTGCTGCTCTGTGGCTGGATAGAATCCTCTTCATTACAGAGTGGAGTATTAGGGAAATAAATGGTGGTTGGAAGCTTTTAAAGTAAGTATTAAGTAGAGTCAGAAATTCCCAACGGGGTTTGAGAGAAGGTGCAGAAAGCAAAACCACAGGAAAATCCAAATAATTGGAACTTTCACTTCCAGATCCCCAGAATCAATGGCAGGACTCTGGAGGGCGAGGTGTCAATTTGACTCAGTTTTTCTTTCCCTCCTAGTTTTATCCTGAACATGATACGGTGGATCTGTTCAGAAATTTTTGTTCTATATGGGCTTAATCAAATAGTTGATTAGTTGCAAATGCTCATGCTGTTGCATAGATGAAGTAATGTTGTAGTTAACATAACTTCTAATCCGTTTCTTCAACCCCAGATTTGGTTTTGGTGAATTACATGATGAATGCTGCAGCATCGTTGTTTAAGAGGTTAAATATCAGAGAGCTGGTAACAGGCACACCTGCTTACAATACCGCTAGTGGTACGTATCTTGTTGCACTCTTTGCTAAAGCATATGCTTTGGAAATAGATGAAATGTTTAGAAACTCTGACATATGTTTCCTTTGTGCAAATTTAAGATGTTTCCGGAGATGGATTGAGCTTGATGTTTAGGAGGTGGGCTACCAAAAAGACAGCAGGGTCTACAAAGAATGGCCGTGATTCGAAACCGAAGAATCTAGGCGTGAAGAAATTTGGTGGAGAGGTAAATAATCTCTGCTTGTGGAAAAATGGGATGAAGCATTAATCAGCTTATGAGAAACTTTTCTGTTCCAATGTTGCATATAGAGCATGCCTTCAGACCAATTCTTACCAACATCAGTATTCTTTCTGTAACACAGTTTTTTTACATGCAGAGAGTGATACCTGGAAATATTATTGTTCGTCAAAGGGGAACCCGATTTCATCCTGGAAACTATGTTGGAATTGGGAAGGATCACACGCTTTATGCTTTGAAAGAAGGGTGTGTTAAGTTTGAGCACCACAAGCTGAGTGGGCGCAAATGGGTGCATGTTGAGCCTAAGGATGGTCATGTGCTTCACCCGGTTTACTCAAGCACTGCCTCTGCGGAGCTGAAGACAGCTACTTAAATTTCTCTTATTTTTCAACTGTTTGAGTGATTCATGGAGTATAGATCTAACAAATGATAAGCCACTAAAAAGGCTGTCTAGTTTTGTATCTTCTTTAGGTTTCTGGATTTAAAGCAAATAATTTGAAGCGTAGTCCGTGAAATGATGTTCTGGCTCAATTTTTTGATAAAATATATTGTGTTGGTGGAAGCTTTGTATGGATGCGCTTAATAGCTTTTGGGTTTTCCATTATGAGCATCATAAACTTGCTGAAACATGGACATGGATTCATGTGATGAGACCACAAGCACATTGTTGATGCCTCTACCTGAAAATATCTTTGATAAAGGTAAGCAGGTAAGAGCTCATTGTTTGGTCAAGGCAGTTTTATGAATCTAAGAAAATATCAAGGTGGGAAGCTTCACATAGCTGCCAACGTGAATATGGCTTTTGGGGTAATATTGCCAATAAGCTTTTTGAAAGGAGGTTATTTTCTGACACTACAATCTACAATTAGGCTTTTATTTTGCCTTGTAGAGTTGCTAGTTAGATGTTAGGCTGCAGGAATGCTCACTCCTTGGTCTGTTGATATTTGCCAATTATGTGAACCTTAAGCTGGTGATATCTGCTGATTAACTTGACAATTTTGCTGGTTGTATCATTTAGGACCCCAAAAACGACATGCTGTTATTTTTTCTTTCTTTTTTGTTGTCTGTGCATCTAATAAACTTTTTTTGTGTGCGTGTCACAATCACTTGTGACCAAAGAGCATTACAAAACGAAGAGATAACAATTTATTTTATTTTAACTATCATTCTTTATGCGGTCTTGCAATAAGAGCAGACATCGATTATGTTTTTACGAAGTGAAATCTGAAAAATGATCAACTCTTTTTAAATTTTTTTACAAATAAGAGAATTTCTATCCAAAAAACTCAAGTCAAAGGAAAATGCCACTTGTCTCCGTGTGCTGCAATGGATTGTGTATAGTATTGCTACCTCCTCCTCCTCTCTCATCAAAACCAAGAATGAAAATTAAAGCCATATTTTTCAGCAAAGCTTCAAACTACATACATTGAATCATTCATATAGAGGTAAATGTACTGAGGATCAGACAAGTGCATTTACAAAGTGGGCTTTGCATATACCCAACTGAGATTTCTACAGCTGCACAGTATGCAGATACAATGAAGGAGAAATTTGATTTAAATGATCAGTAAAGCTTTACACAAGCTGCGGATACAGATGTAGTTGGAGAGAGCAATTTGAAGTCACTCTTTATATGTACAAGACTCTAATCACTTTACTTTCACATCCAGCTGCATTCAGGTGCACTAATCACAACCACTTTTCTCTCTTCAGTTCAAGAAAACAACTGTACATGAGTGTCCAACCTGACCAGATGCACAAAGCTGCACTTGAAATTGTCTCTGGCAAACAACAGGAGCCCGCATTCCAAGTTTACAGCTAATATGCAATGATCTTGTCGCAGCAGACAAAGTATCAGATGAAAATTCAGCTTCCCTTAGCACCATACGACTTCTTTTGGCTGCACTTACTGATCCCTTTGGTTCATTAATTAGTTCATTGGGAATCTGCAACAATTTGGGATAAAAGTGATGGACAGCATCCTTCTGGTAGACTTTTTCCAAGTTCTCCACTTCTGCCTCGCCTTCCATATCAAATTTACTAGTCAAGTTTTGCTTTTCAACAGAGTTGGCCACTCCATTTGCTGCCTCAGCTAATCCGACACCACGACAGGCTTCTGCAACAAGCATATAAGTGCTTTCCTCTGGTTGAATGTTGAATTTTTCCATGATTTGGATTACCTCTTGCGCTTCCCGGGGCTTTTTATTTTCTGCATAACCCCATATCAGAGTTTCAAAAGCTTTCAGATTAGGAGATATCCCACACTCGCACATCCTCTCGAAGATCCTCATTGCACAATCCATTCTACCAGCAGTGCACCATCCACTAATTACAGTAGTGAAAATCACAACATTTGGAAGGTTCCCAGATTTAACCATGGTCTTCAGGACTTCTTCTGCTTTTTCTGGTTCCATTGCACGAACATAACCCTTGGCCAAAATGCTATATGCGTGGACATCAGGTTGAATGCCAGCTTCGACCATGTCATCGAAGACCTCCCTGCACTTAGCCATATATCCTGCAGCACCCCAGGCATTCATGATGGTGCTGAAAGTAATGACATCAGGTTTGACGCCGAACTCTTCCATTAATGTAAGAACCTGATCAAATTGATGGAGCCTTTTAGTGGACATAAATTTTTTGAATTTGACAAGCATGTGAAGAGTAACAGAAAAAGATGCAGAAGTTCTACATTCCTAAAGAAGCATATAACTGTAAAATTCAACCATTCAATGCAAGCATTCTATGAATGAATTGGCTAATGAATGATGCTGGCAAATTTGAAATCATGTTTACATGCACAAATACGACCTCAAACGTGGCTCTAACTAGTGTCCCCTCTCCTAGACTGTGTTGATCTATGCTAACATTTCAAGTGGAAAATGTACTTGTGAAGTGGTTCTTAACACACACACACACACATTTATATATATATATATATATATATATATATAAAAGACTTCAAACAGCATTTTTAAGTAAATCAATACAGATATCATTTGGGGAATGAAAATTGTCAGCCTTGTACAACAAGAATAATACTTGTGTTTGCAGCACTTGCATCATTCTATAGCATTTTTTGGTTAGTTAAAGATGTTACTTGATGTTTCAAGTTTCTTGTATTAGGTAAAAGAATTGATATTATAGCAAGCAACTTATGAACGGTGCTTTCAACTTTCAGCTCCAAACTACTGGAGACTACATAGGGAGAGGGCTTCAGTTGTTCAAACTCAGCTTGAATCTTTGACTTTCTATTCTCTCAGCTTTTCATTTCTCTTCATGGCTTACAATGCTTTAGTCATTCAAACTCTATTGAATCTTTGATTTCCCTTTCAGTATGCTTTTCGACTCTTTTTTTCTTTTCCTTTTTCTAGTTTACTAGCTGCCCTTTCCAACTCTGTCGAATGGTTTCACTCCTCTTTTCCCCTTCTGTCAGTTCCTTGTCAGTCAGTCGATGCAGAGGGCGTTTTCACTTTCTATTACAATGTGAAATGAGAAGACAGAAAAAGAAAAATACCTCTTCTGAAACCCCTACCCCATGGTTTCAATTTGAAGTTGGCTTTTCATTCTGGCTAGTCTAAAAGTTATTATCATTCAAGAAGGAGCAATTCATAACCTGATTTTCCGGTATTCTGTTTAAACGGGACTTGTTAAAATGGGGCCTTATATGAGTCCCAATATAGGGGTACAAAATTTGCCACTGAGGCCCTGCCAAAGTGATAAGGCTGAGGTGCAAGGATCATTGAGGTCAGTGGACGCTAGGTAAGCTTGTTGTATCACCTTTTTCACTAAACCGGGTGTCTTCTCATTAGGTTAATTTGATATAATTTCATCTGATTTGCAGTCTCCGAAAATGTAGTTTTGCTTTTGTGTTCACTGCTTCACTCCAAAAAAAGGGAAGAAGTTGAAAGTGCCTCATATTTGGGTTTCTATACATTCACTTCGGCATTTCCAACTTTTACGCATACAATTTCTCTACCTTTTTTCCCTCAAAGTCATAATATCAATCTTTCACTCTTATGAGTTAAAATGCAATGTTAAACATAAAAGAAAGAGGAAATTACTTTGGTTCCCCCTGCTTATTCTTTTATCGGAAAGCGAAGAACAGTGGCATCTAATCTGCCACCAATCATTAGATTTTTTTAAAAATACAATAGAAGGTTAATAGTTATTAATCAAAATATATACCAATACGAACCTCATCAACTCTGTCTCCGTCTGACATGTCAAGGAAGCCTTTGATCAGTGAATTAAAAATGACAAGGTTAGGATGTATTCCAAGATCCTTCATCTTGTACACAAACCTCAAGGCATCCTTTATTTTACCTTCTTTACAGTATCCAGATATAATGATGCCACAAGTCCTTTCGTTAGGGTGCACATTGTTCCTTTGCATTTCTAAAATCACTCTTTCCGCCTTTTCAGTTTGATGATTTTGACTATAAGCTGCGGCTATCGTATTGTAAGTGATAACATCCGGTCGTAAACCACAAGCTATCATCTTATCCACCGTATTCCATGCATCAGCAAAATTCTTTTTGTTACACCATGCTTTAACAAGTACATTGTATGTCCTCAGATTTGGTTTCACATTAACTTCCTGCGACATTAACTCCATTATCTTTATAGATTCTTCAGGCTTTCCAGCAATTCCATACCCTTTGATCAAAGTGTTAAAAGTGCTGATTGCAGGCTTTATCCCACTCTCCTTCATCTTTAAGAAGGCTATCATTGCTTCCTCCATGTTTCCAGATTCAGAAAACGCATTAACAACAGCATTGAAGAAAACTGGATCTGGATTCATACTATTTTCTTGCACTTCAGATATAATGGAATGGATGTGATTGAAACGCTTCTGGGCTGTCAAAGCCGCTAAGAGGGTAGTGTATGTAATTAGAGATGGTTTATGCCCTCCTTTAATCAAACTATCAAAGATCAGCTCGGCTTCCTTGGGCCTCCCTCTTTCTAAAACAGTGTTCATCAGTTTTGTTCTTGAGCGAACAGTTCTACAGCTATTACCATTCACACAAAAGGTGCAGAGGCCAGATTCAGGTGTTGGTCGCAGTGGCATCTTATCGTCTAGATCTTTTTCCTGCAGTCACAAAGGCTTTTAAATTTTAGCAACAACCACTGATCTTGAACCACAACAGCAGAGCAGTTATCCTTTTTTTTTTTAAAAAAAAATTGTTTTTAAATCAAAGATAACTGTAAAAGTTACCTGTAAAGAATGAAATCTAATAAATTAGCTTCAGACTTTAATGTTTCAACTTCATGTGGTACTGAAACTAATACTCTATGTAACAGGACTATTAGAGAAAAATGAAAAAGGAACCCCGCATTTAGAATCAATGAAAGAAACATCAACCCTGTGTTAGGACTTACTATCTGGTTAAGCCCCAGTCCTACATTCTATTACTCCCTAATTCAATACCCATGACAAAAATTTTGTTGTTCAAAGCAATATAATTCAGCGATTTCATTTATTTCTATAGTGCTTCTCCAAAAAAAAATAACACATCCTTCAACCTTATTAACACCACAGGCAATCATACAAACATATCATTATATTTACTCTAAAGACAATTTCTTTTGGAGTCAGTTTTCTATATAATGAAAATCATCATTCTTTTCAGGACAAGGGAAAGAATGTACAGAAATAAATTACCAAAGGAAGACTTGACGGAAAAGAATAAAACCAAAAAAATGGAAAAACTATTCTACATTCTAAAAGGCTTGCTAGTGGCATAGAAGGCACAGTTATATGTCCTCGTCTCGACGTGGACCTCAAATTTTGTTTGAATAGAACCAAATGATGCCTTCTTCTTAGCAAATTCAAGGACTTTTAACAGGAGATAGGCTAGAAAGATACCAACATATGCCGTGGAAGTGTCTGTCTTCTCCCAACTCAACGCATTCTGCAATAATCCCTTTCATATGTTTACCCAAAATGGGTAGACCGTGTACTAAGTGACTCATGCATCCCACTATATATATGCACAATGTGGGGAAGAAAAGGAGAGAAAACTATTATGTTTAAATTGGTGGTTAATAAGATATAAGAGGGCTCCTTTTATAGGAGTTGAGTTACATGATACAGGGAAGTAACCTAATTCTTGGGATTTCTGATTATTATGACATAATCATTAGGAATTATTTTCACAAAGTTCTTAATGATTCTCTTGATTTTCAATGACATAATCATTAAGAATATTCTACAAAATACTCTAAAAGATTTTCTTGATTTTTAAGATGCCCCCTTAACGTAAAGCAACTTGTATTTGCAACTCAAACTGGAAAGTGTTGCTGAAAATAAAATTGATTTTGGCACTATCACGAGACTGACTTGGCCACAGTGCTATTGTGAATCAGTAGAACATAACAGAAGTCAACGGCATTTATGCTGCCAGCTTGATCAAATTGCTGACAAAAACAAGTATGTCGCAAACTGGTTCCCCACTGTTAACTAGGTGATGATTTTCAATGATGTGGCTCTGACTGCAATGAAATGGCTCTCGCCAGCTAAAAGGGGTCGATGCCTTGATGTCAACTGACACGGACTACTGGTGAGCTGAATATCACCTGTTGATTTGACAAGTCAACTGACATAGACTGCTAACTTGACATGTTAGGTGGCGTAGATTGAGGACTAAAAATGGTAGAATGTTAACTAGTCAGTTAATGTGGACTGATGATATCAAAGAGATTAGATAGTGTGCCGCATGCGTAGGACAGACACAGACAGAGATGCCCTACCACAATCGTAAACTATAAAAAGAAAGAAAAACTTTCGCAAACGAACAGGTAGCCCCACTGGTAGACTGAAGTTTTTAGATCTTTTTAAATGTAAAATAATTTTATTAAGAATGGAAAACTCTCCCGTATACAAGCAGTATGCCAAAAAGTAGAGAATCTACAGCATAATATGATTCTCCAACGTTTCATTTTACCTTGTATGTCGGCATTTGATTGGGCACAAAGTTTAAGATGTTAATTTGTATGTTATATTAGTGATAATGAAGGTAAATGAACTATTAGATCAATAGGGAAAACATCAGATCAACATTTAAGGTCAAATTAATGGATTTGAATTCTTGAAAGTTGTGAAAGTCGTATAAAAATAGTATGATATCAAACATTTTGGAATGTTCCAAAATTTGAAGGGTGTCATATAAATTGGAAGAGATTGAGTAACATGTTATCACATTAAATGTACCTTGATTGGTGATGCATGCAGCCACTCTTTTCTGATAAGGGTCCTCATGCCCGACTTCCTGTGATATGTTTCACAGTTTTGCTTTTCTTTTCCAAAATCATCCATGTAATTTCCTGAAAATGTGAAAATGTTTGGCAAGTGAATATTGGTGTCCTCGATTGGCTTTAGAAAATATGTAAACAGGCTTACTTTGGAAGCTCCACAAACAAATTAACTAGAAACATTATCAGATGTCCCTGAAGGGACAACAGTAAGAAAAATGTGAAGCTAACAGACTGCGGGAAATTTCACGAGAAAGTATATTTGATGGCATCAGTACAGGAATTTAAACACAATATCATTATAGACGTTTTTTCACTGGTAATTCACTGAAGCTGACCTAGAGCAGGGCCTACTAGTGACAAAAGATTTACACTCAGGAAGCATACAACCAATTAAGATAACAACTGCCAAAAAGAAAATTTCAACTGTGAAGCAAGTAACCACATTTCCACCTAAATTTGGGGATTCACGCATATTCCTCTTTCAAGCCAAAAGCACAAAACAAGAACAAACAGATTCTTACAAAGAATCGTGTCCACTGACCAAAATAATTCAGATGAGTAGGACTATTTCTTAACAATTTTCTTTCTAGAAACTTTTCATTTAAGCGTGATTCACAAATTCAATATATCAAGGCAGAGGAAGCAGGACTTCTTTGTTGGATATTTTACCATTTTTACTTGAATGAGCTGCTCTTTTGTAGACCAGAAATTCTGGAAGCAGGCTTCAGGAAGGAAGTACTGATTTGCTAGAAATAGTAGAATTCTACACAAATAATCAACAACAATAGGATAATCATAGTTTACGGAAATTACCCAAAATCAATTAATTTGAAGATCAATCAGTCAAGACTAGTGTTACACAAGAAAAGGACTCTAGAAAGAGAAAATGACCCCCCCACAACCCTCCCCCCC
>MCJB01019943.1:0-30835 GCA_002018475.1 Nicotiana obtusifolia | reverse complement strand
GGGGGAGGGGGGAGTACATGAAACATGAGTATTTTGAGAAAGGTGGGTCGAGGAGAGTGGCATAAAAAATTATTTTTCTAAAATATTGTATATTCTCTAACCCAACACTAAAAAATATTTCGAATTTTTTTTTCACTCACCAACCAAACAAGAAAAAATAAATAATAAAATAACTCATTTTTCATGAAAAAATTTTCCTTCGTACCAAGCACATCAAATAGTTTTGGGGATTTTCCACTATGATAAAGCAACAAGACAAACAATCAAGCAACAAAAAAGGTGTTCACTTTACATCTAACAAAATGAGAGAGCGGATGGAAATGCCAAATAAACAATTAGTGAAGTTTAACTTGTAAAAAGTAAAAAAGATGTGAAAAGAGGAAAAAGAAAAAAAATCACACTATATTTACTCTTTCTCGATATATTCAGATAAAACTGAAAAAGTTTACCGAATATTCATAATTAACTTCACTCCAACCTTCTATAAAATTGAAACTCAATCACCTCTCATAAAATCTTTCAATTAGGTTTATCAGGAATTCAAATCCGATCACTTGAGGTTGCAGTTACGATTTGCAATCACGATTTTTTAATTATTCAAGTTTAAAGAAAGAATGAATCTATTAAGTGGAAAAGATGCCTTATAAAATTTTTATAAGATCTCTTTCATCAGTTGCCTACAATATAAATCAAAATTTTATTGGTCTTCTTTGATTCGATAGTTATGGAATTAGCTACGAAAGATCTATTTGGCAATCATTAATGGTCTCGTTGTCCCCTACTTTTTATCATTTCTTTGAAGTGATTTTTAGTTTGGTATGGAATATGGATATTGATTTGGTTAAAATTTGATATCATTAGGTTAACGGGAATAATATATTTTTTATGTCTCGATTTATGTGGTAATATTTGATTGAAAATAAAATTTAGAAGAAAACGGAAGACTTTTGAAACTTGTTATCTAAAATAAACTATAAATATTTGTGCGGCTGTAAATTAATTAGTTGATTAAGGTTAAAGTAGAAATTCTAAAAATAATTTCTAAATAAAGAAAGGTGACATTTTTTTTTGGACTGACTAAAAAGGAAAAAGTGCCACGTCAATTGAAACCGAGAGAATAACAAATTAGAGTTTTAATCATCTCGAAAAGTGCTGCCTGTTGAAGGCCAATTTGGCCCTTCTTTTTATAAATTAATTTCTTTACACTTGCTAGTCAACAATAATCTACTAAAATATATTTGGCCTATTTTTAAATAATTATTCAACATATTTATCGAATTTCTTATATAGTTGCATGTTTTTAAGGAATTAATAAATATTAGTCTTAATAATTTACTTATTATTATATTAGTAAAATTAATTTTATATATTAGCATAATTATAATTATATTACCATTATATCTTAATTAATTAATCACCTTATTATATTACATAATTATATATATTTTTGATTATTAACTTTAAAATTATTCTATAAATTATTCCTTTATTTTTATTTGTATAAATACATGCATATATACTAATTATTAATTCTATATCTATATATAATATAATACATTTTATTTTATTTTAAATTATTAGAATTATGAAAGCATAATAAAAAAACATAAAGTAAAGGGTGTGAAGTTATTACTCTTTATTTTTATGGTTATATACTTGTACGTAAATCAGATTATAAAGAAAGTCAACAAACTCTTAAAACTTTCAAGAAATAAGCCATTTCATCGTAAGACTAAATTTGTCGATGCTCAAATTCTTAAACTTGTAAGGAGCGCTCTATTTTGGAATCTTTTTATTTTTCAACCATAAAATTGCCAATTGAACTTAAAAGCATGATAAACTGTTTTCATATACTCATACTTTGATATTGGAACACTACTAAATCATCCAATTGTAACATTGTATTATCTGAATTGGATTCTATTTCATTGAAGCATGTTGTGGCATTATGCAAGTTACGAAGAGAAAAGAGAAGAAAATCTTCCAAAGCATATAGAACAAACCCAGGGAGGGTACTCTTGCTACCTTTAATTTAATGGTTAAATTTTATAGGCACGTAATAACTTAATTTATTTCTGACGAAATACATAAACGATTCCTTTGAGTTGTCGCAACGATCATACAAACACCTCAAGTGAACCTTTTACCATTTGACCGTTTCAATAGGCTACTAAATATATCAAGTAAACACATGTTGCTTATGTGGCATATGCTTGTTTGCTAACAATATTTTGAGCACGTGAGTCATTTTTTCAGTAGTCAAATCAGACAATTAAAAGACTTAAATTAATTACGAAAATTTCAACAACAAAATTCTGCTTGAGTGCTTTGTTATGCATTTCGTTTTCGGGTGTTTGAAATTATGAATTGAGTAAAATTTAATCATTGCTATTGTTTTTGACTTTGAATCTTGAACGAAGTATTAGAAACCCATCTTAAATTCTGAAAATATGAGTTCGTGTTTCATCGTTCTTTACCGCCATTGTGGAAGAAGCTGAGTTGTTTGGATCTGAAAATTGGAGGTCGAAATCGATTGAATGTTCGAAATCTTTGTTGAAAGCTTCTTTGTGAAATGGAATCCATAGATTCAGATCGATGTAGCTGACTCGATAGGTTTTGGTTCGAAATTTTTTGAAGTCAGTTCGCAGAAGAGGATGGTCCGGTCTGTCCGAAGAAGACGAAATTTCTGGGTATGTTCAAAATCTATCGAAGAAGACGGTTCGGTGTGAAATTTTTGGATCTGTTCAAAGTGTACTCGAAAAAGTCTGTTCGACGACTGAAACTGAGTTTGTTCGAAGTCTGTTGAAGAAGGCGAATTTTCTGAATTGAGTTTGAAGATTATAGCCTACGAAATCATCCCTAGCCAATTCCAGTTGCTTTTAATTGTTTGGGAATGATTTGAGAAATTGTGAAGGGGAATGCAGATGGGGAAAGCAAGAAGATGGTGATGGGGTAGCGCTCGTTTGGAAAAGTTTTCTTTTTCTTGTTTAAATGTATATTTTTGTTAATTATATTTAAATGTGTTAAATATTTGTTACAAATTACACAAATTATACGTGTCATTCTTTAATTGATTCATTTAATACATCATTAGCAAGTGTAACTCATGCGTATGTTTAACTGTTGTCGGGTGTTTACTTGATACAATATTTGTCTGATCGTTGGGAACAACTTAAAAGGGACTGTTTATGCATTTCGCCTTTATTTTTCTTAGGAAAAAGAGTTAACATAGCCAATTCCAGTTGCTTTTAATTGTTTAGGAATGATTTGAGAAATTGTGAAGGGGGACGCATATGGGGAAAGCAAGAAGATGGTGATGGGGGTAGCGCTGGTTTGGAAAAGTTTTCTTTTTCTTGTTTAAATGTATATTTTTGTTAATTATATTTAAATGTGTCAAATATTTATTATAAATTACACAAATTATACGTGTCATTCTTTAATTGGTTCATTTAATACATCATTAGCAAGTGTAACTCATGCATATGTTTAACTGCTGTCGGGTGTTTACTTGATACAATATTTGTATGATCGTTGGACAACTTAAAGAGACCGTTTATGTATTTCGCCTTTATTTTTCTCTGGAGAAAGAGTTAACATAGTCTTCTACAGAGGCAGAGGGCCGTGATCTAAAGCTTGTGTTATTTTTTTATTAAAAAAAGAAAAGAAACGTGGTAAAAACACAATAAAGTACGTTGCTTTTAAAGGGATTCGAACTTACATGTCCTCAACCCAGAGCGCTTACCACTAAAACCAGATGCCTTCCGTTATTGGGTTTTGCGTGTCATATTTTTATTTAAGCAGTGAAATTTTTCAATACAAATACACGGACAAAAGTTATTAGGTTCGCCTGAACCCGCACCCACTAATTCCGCCCCTGATCTTCCAATATCGTCTCTTGAGTTGCATACTGTTCTTATACTGAAGCTGGCTATGTGTTTTGCCTTTTCTCTCCTGTGGTCTTTCTAGTTATTTTTATGCACATTTTGTTTTAAGTTTGTATTTGTTTTTGAGAAACGTTTATGATTTTAGTCATAGGAGCATGTTAGAAAGTGATCAAATAAGAAGTTTATTTATGTATACTGCGGAAGCTCCATAACTGTAAAAAGAATATATTATTTAAAAGTCGAGTATAGATGTAAAAGAAAAAGAAAAATGTATAATATATAAATATATTTTTATTTGTGACATTTCTATATAGTAGTTGCTTAAATTATCGTTTGGTGCTGTTTTTTATGTGTCTTAATTAATAGGGAATCACATAGCTTTTAGGTATTCCAGCAATGTATTTTTTCTGCAGCTATATATATGCCCGTTTAGTCAAAAACATTAGTTCAACATATTACAGATAAATGTGATCATGAATATTCAAAAATACTAAATCTTATACTTGAACTTCAATTGAAATAGTAAGATATTGATTTAAATGTTTATCTCAAGTGAGATATTCGTTAATTCATTCATAAATTCAATATTTAAGTGTTTTTTTGCAGTGGCATGTAAAAATAGTATTTCAACATCAACAAATACTTTTAAGCTTCAACTTCAAGTATTTCCTCAACTCAAATATTGTTCAAACCTCTATTTAATATACTAACCTTTTGTTTACTGGTAAACAAAATTCTTTTACTTCCCAAAAAAATATATTAACCTTTTATACTTTATTTTACTGGAACGATGTAGTCATGTTGTTGTAAGAAAGATTCTATATCTATAACATAAAAGTAAGACGGTGGCAAAGCTGTTTCGAACAAATGGTGTTGATTATGACGCCAATTGAAAGAGAATAGGGTTTGTTTGCTTTATCGCATTTCAAAAATAGCTCTAACATAAAGTTTCGCGTAGATTATAAGATGTTTAATTGATTTTATATAAGAAAAACAGTCTTTGCATAATTTAATGTAATAACCCAATATTTATTTTATTTTATTAATTATGAGCTTAGTGAATTAATTTATTTGTGGCTATTGAAAATGTACTAAGCAACTGGAAGATGATTTAGTATAACATATAAGACAGCGTATCAAAAAGGTGGTTAGTGAGTCAATTACATATTACAAATTTGAAAGTAGAAGAAAGTGAATTTAGTTAGTATTTAAAAGGTTAATAAGTGGGCCAAGTCCACCACTTACTCGTAGGTTAGAGATTATAATTGGTATGCTTAGTTTAACAGAAAAAAAAGTAATTGAGGTTATATATATATAACGAAGGAATTTTTCAGAAGAAGGGACGACGGGCGGCGGCAATAGCACTGGTAAAATAAAAAAGATTCACAAATATGTATCATATCTATGCTACTGTAGTTCACGTACTATTTGTTAGTATTAATTATGTTATGGTTATAATCATAGTGATGATTGGGAAGCAAAAAGTGAGAGTATTCATGAGTAAGCCAGTGAGTGCTTGAATAGTAATGGAGTTAAGCAATAAAATATGGGATTTAGATTATTACACTGGTACATAGTACTACTTTTCTTACATGCTACAGTGTCCTTTTAATTAACTAGAAAATAATTAGCCGAGCGGAAATAATAATCAGATAATAATTGATGAATGGTGGAATTTAGACATAAAATTTTTATTTTGAAAGGAGCTGCTAAAAAATCATCTTCAGCAAATTCGGCTTCTGCTATTTTAATAAGAAACATATGATACTACTGATAGTGTAATCATTGAAAAGTAATTTGTAATAGCATAAGAATAAAGTAGTAGTCAATTTTTACTATGAGAAATCATTACTTAAGAACAGCTGGGTTACATATGAGACCACTGTTTCGGCAATTTTTCTACTGTTGAAAATGTTGCGTTTGATTTTACTCGTGTATAGATTTTTATTAATTGGACTGAGGGCTGACCTTAATTTTAACGCGTCCTATTGTGGAAATTATTCACTTAAACTAATTACGATATATTATTCAATATTTTGAATTGATTAAGGTCATTGGAGGTCGTTTGATTGGTGGACTAGACGTGGTAAATTGGAAAACTTCTCGATAGCGAGGTAAGTGAGACTTTAAGCTTTGATGCTTGCTTTTCTAAAATCCGTTTTAAATTTATGTTTTTCCTGCCTGGTCCATGTGTTGGGACGAGCGTGCGCTTGGCAGAATTGGTTGTCGTTGACTAGCCGCAAATGTATATCATTTTGTAAAAAGCTAAAATTATTTAACAAGTGATTTATGATGTGGTGTGATGTGGCGTAGCCTCGTGCTATGGCGTTGGGGCGTTAGAAATTATTTTTTCATTGCTGTAATATATTTTGGGCATTGTGTATGCCGCCATGGTAGATTTGAGGTATTGCGTATGCTGCCGTGGTAGATTCGGGCCATTGCGTACGCTGCCTGGACTCATTGGGCTGTCTGGTTAATTTCCTGCACTGCCGTTAATGACAAGCCATTAGTGTTGATTGTGTTGATATATATATATATATATATATATATATATATATATATATATATAGTTAGTATTGTTGTTGAATAATTGTTTGGACCTTATAAAGTAATTATATGGTGAAAGAATTTCTGTGCATATTATTTCTGTGCTCGTTGTGTGTTTGTATTTTCTAACACTTGTTCTAAAGGTATTTAGAGTGGCGGGTCGAGGATCTTACTGGGTTATATTTACGTACAACTCACTCTTTACCTGCATGTCTATGCAGATACTATTTGTGAAGACGGAGCTAGCAGTTGACGAGTTCGCTAGAGTTGATTCAGTTATTGAGGTGAGCCGCCGCATTATTCGTTGAGATTGCCAAAAAAGTCTTTATTATTTATTCATATGATTTTTGTTGCAATTCTCTTAGATGTTCCATTGTCTAATGTGTTATTTGGGCTAGAATTTTAGTATAATAATTTGAATTATTAATTGTTCGTAATTTAGTTGTCAGATTATCTGGATACTCTTGTGATTAATCAAATACTATAAATTAATGGCTAAAATAAGAAAATATAATTTGTCTGACGGGTTGTGTTAGTTGGGTGCTAGTCATGTTTAGAGATGATTTGGGACGTGACATTTAATATAACGTATTGTTGATCTCATTAAATATTTCATTGCTAATACTCAAATTATACCATACTTTGTGCATCATCATTTTATGCATATTAGAATCTAGGTACGAATAAAGGTATTAACAATGCATGAATATGAGTAACTAAAAGACAATTAAAAAACCTTAAAGTAAGCAATCCTACATGAGGATCACTTTGTTTGAGGTATTGGGAAATCCCAACATAAAAATTTCGCGTAAGCTAATACAACATTTGATTGACCGCATAAGAAAATATAATCTTTGCATAGCTTTATGTAGTGTTTGTGTTTACCCTTAAAATAATAGTAATTAAATTTGTACGCGATTTAATGGATATGTGGTTTAATTTAACAGAAATAATCAAAGAACAATAAATAGTTTAATTGCAATGAGATAAAACAATCAAACCAAAGTGACGTAGTAATTAAGCCTTGTGTATAGCTTAAATGCCAACGGTTGGTCTCGATTGAGCCCTCGAGATAGAATTCGGATCCAAATAAATGAGTGAACAATTGAAGAACACTTAAAATAATTTGCTGAGAGCCAAAGTAAATTGTATTGTATTGTTATGCGTGAAAAGCAGTCCACAAAAATGAAGGGGGTCCTCCTCTTTATATAGTAGAGGAGATTTAACCCTAGCACAAAGTCTAAATAAGGCAAAAATCTTTTCCTTCCTTCTCTCCCATGAAAATGAGATCCGCAGCCAATACGGAGCGTGATCCGCGCCGTAATACCCGGCTGATGGTAGATCTTTCGACTCCCCGTTTGTCTCCTTTAACTGGATTTTCTTTACCCTCGATTCTTCATCTCACTCGAGTTTAATTCCCTCCAGGTTCGGTCGTGCTCTAGACCCGTTATATTATTAGTCCGTTCTTGGTTCTGATTTGTGCGAGTCTTTGGTCTCACTCAAGCCAGTAACAAGTAAAGTCATTTCTTGTTTCACAACGAAAAATTGGGGGTAACTCTATCCTCGATTTTACCCGTATACAGATAGTCCCCTCACTTCTCGGAGAGAAGATTATAGGAGCAACGGGAAGTGACTAATTGACCCCGGTTCCTTCTCTCGTAAATCACGCGCAAGCTGACGAACCAAAACATCCTATCAGTCACGTCGCTCTAACTTTGGACATGCGTCAGTTGTTGGTTGAACACCCTCGGTAGTTACCGAATTCGAAACGTCTCGAAATCTTTACTCTTTCCCTATAAAAGTTCTGGTTTCTCCCTTTCACTTTTTGTACTTTCTGACTTCAAATTTCCCTAAGTTACCTTCGAGCTTTTCATATCTTCATCTGTTTGTTGATTCTTCAAACCTTCATAACTTGTTCTTCATACTTTCATATCTTCAAAGTTCAACTTCGAACTTTCATACGTTATTTTCAAATCTTCATATCAAATCTTCAAATCTTGATATTCTCAGATAGGGATGGTGAAGACTTCAAAATCGATACCTCAAAACACCACACCGATGCCCTCTTCCTCGGCCACCGGCACCGAGGCAGTGCCTCCGGTAGTAGCCTTGGGACCTCCTCTTAAAAATTTTATCCCCGCTGGCTGCTCTAACGATAACGACTTCAAAGTCGAGAAAGCCTCCGCACAAGGAGATTCGGGTAAGGAAGCGTGGAGGTACGTCTGCACCATTACCAAGGAGACACTTAAGGCTATCTGAGAGGACTGCAAATGGGAAGACAAAGATGTGGTTGTTCCCTGTCCTAACGAGGACATCACAACACACATGGAAGGATACTTAAGTGTTTACATGTATCCTTTCATGTTTGGTCCATTGATATGGTAGTCCTCGAGTTTTGCAAGAGATATGACTTTGCCTCCGGAAAGTTCACTCATCCTTTTGGAGGACCGTGACTCTTCTCTGCCACTTTGCAAACAATATGAAGGAGCCATGGCTCACAGTTGATCACTTGCTTCGGGTGTACAGCCCCCGAATCTTTCCAAGAGGGTTAATCAAACATGCCCGTGGGACAAAGAAGGCTCCCTTATCCTGCATAAATAAGGATAGGAACCGAGGTTGGCAGGGAGACTCGTTCAGATAAAGACCGAGGACCTCGTTCTTCCCAAATTCATGTCGTTCCCTGAGAAGTGGAACTCGAATCGTAATTTTACTTCCTCTTAAGCCGTCAACATTTTTTATTGTATTTACTTTTCCCCCTCGTGACATATCTCATCGATGTGCAGTTGTCCCTCAAGTCCCCAATGCGGTCCTGCATTAGAAGGATTGGATCGAGGTATATGCAAGCAACTTACCTACTCCAAGCGTGAGTGGCGTAAGCTCTCCAAAGGCAAGTGGGAGGCACGTTTCCATGGTGAGTGCTCTTTTTTGGTAGATCTCTTCCTTGTCGCTCCTTCTTTCTCATCATTGACACAACTCATTCCTTTTTTCACAGACTTGCCAAAGACCACCAAGCTTTGAGAAGTTGCTAATACCGTGGTATCGACCTCGTCTTCGAAACCCTCTACCTCTCTACCATCCGTTGCTGAAGCTGCTGTAGAAAAGGAGGAGAAAATGAAGAATAAAAAGAGATCCCCCGACTCCTCGGAAGCTCTTGTCAAGGTCAAGAGAAGAAGGAGAATCATGCTCAGGGCCAAAAAAGAGCACCAAAAAGACTTTGGATGCTATGGTCTCGGGTGTCGAAGCTCTTCGTCAGCTCAAGGATTTTCCCAAGGATGATGAAGACATGGAATTCATCACTCACGAGTCGAATGACTTGGAAAACGCTGATCAATAGTTGGTGGCCCCTGAGGAGGATGCTCGTAAGGTTGAATCCTGATTAACTCAGGGGCCCGAAGAAGAGTATGTGGCTGCTGCTTCGCAAGAAGCCCTTCCGGTCCCGAGAAGGGTCATTTCTGAAGGTGACACCATTATCCACATCCACGAGTCACCTCCCCAGATGGAGACCACTTTAAATGAAGGTCGGGTCACTGAAGAGAAGCCGGCCGAGTCATCCCGGATCGTGGATGATGCCATTAACTCGTTTTTTGAGGGTGTGGACGCCAGCGTGTTGGAAGACTACTCTAGATTTGACCACCTAGAGATCTCGAAAAAGGTCGTGCTACAGGAATCAGGTGGGCCAAATTCCAGCTCAAAGCTGGAGAAGAAGTTTTCCGCCCCGAGTGCGAACCCCGAGCGAAAGAAGATGGCTATGTTCTCGGTGCCGGCGAATACTAGCATGTTATCTGGGCCAGTCGGAGTTGCCACCTAACTCCGTTCCCTAGTAACCGAGGAAGACCAAATGAAGATGACTGAGGTAGGAGGGCCAAGCCTTTTAAATGAGGCTCAGCAGGTGTTGAATTGGGTTTACCTTCTTTCCTTTATATTTTAACGAGTTTCCATTGCCCTAATTGTTAACCGTTTTCTTTCTCCATATCTCAGGCTTTAGTGCTTCACCACCAGAGCTTTCACCGATCCAGGATAAAGGTGATCCATCTTGAATTCGAGCTCAAGGAACAAGTCCAGTAAACAGAGATGTACAAAGCTCTCTGTGAGCAAAAAGATGAAGTCCTTAGGGACACGACCAACCTCTCCGCCCTTCAGGCCGAATTGGAGAAGGCCCAGAAGGAGGTCCCGAACGCAAAACAAGACTATGCCCTTCTAGTTGAAAAGGTAAGTGTGCTTGAGATTGATAATGAGAGGCTAAGCGTCAATGCTAACGCCGCAACCTCCCAGGTCCAAGAAAAGATAACTCTGATCGACAAGCTCAGGACCAAGATGAATGGGGTCAAGGCTTCAACCGATGAGCTGAGAGGCAAAATAGATCACCTAGAATCGGAGCGTTTTGCCTGGTCTTATTATCAGATGGTTATCCCCGATTTGGGGCGATCCTTATACTTAGGGGTCTTTAAATGATTGGGCACAATTTCATGGACTTTTACTGTCTTTGGGGTTTCATGCCCCCGGTTAATGATGGCCCGTGGGTTTAGAAGGTTTTGAACCCAATATTTATTCTAAGTGATATAACGGTAACATTGCTCGTTTAAGCGTAAACCGATAAAGTATAGAAGGTGAACTTCTCACTTTATTACTTTGAATGTAGTGTAAATAGTCGAAGATACAAAAACTATCCGCCGTGGCAAGTTTGAACTATCGCGGCAAGGTTCATTTGATCATTTGACCCTTATAGTAAATCCTATTATTCAAGCCTTGGCTTCGATAGTCAAATAAAATTATCTCCGAAATTTCCAAACTTAGATCTTCGAATCTTGATTTGGGGTGTGATGGTCCCTAGTACCTGAGGGCGAAATTTAAGGGCTCGAGTACTATTGATCCGATGTGGGCGGTCCCCAGTCCCCGACCCTTGACTGGTCTTCAAATCTAAAGTAGCACGCTTCATGTTGCCTCATTAAAAACCTTGCCGTAAAACCCATTTCGGGAAAACTTGGTCGAACGGAAAACGAGTGCAACTCGTTCTTTTAGACCTAATTCTGTGATTCTTGGTCTTGACTTCGATTAAGTACCTGCACGAGTTAGTTTCAAAGGGTAATAAATCTTAAAGAAAACAGAATATTCAAGTAGTACCGCTTTAAGTGTGCCACATTCTAGTTGTTTTGCAGCTGTCTACCACTTTCAAACTCAAGCTGGTATGAGCCCTTTCCGGTTATACCGGTGACTCTGTATGGTCCTTCCCAATTCGGGCCTAATTTCCTGTCATTCGGGTTCTTGGTATGCAGTTTGACCTTTCTCAAGACCAAGTCCCCGATTCGGAGGTGTCGAAAGTTTTCCCTTCGGTGGTAATATTCCCCCATCCGCTGCTATTGAGGTGCTAACCAGACCAGGGCAGCTTCTCATCGTTCATCTAGTAAGTCTACATTTCTGGCCATGGCCTCGTTATTTGATGCTTTTGTATCATACTGAAACCTCAAGCTCAGTTCCCCTACTTCTACTGGAATCAAACTCTTTGTCTCGTAGACTAAAAAAAATGGTGTTTCACTAGTACTCGACCTCGAGGTTGTTCGATACGCCCACAGGACCTTGGGTAGAATTTCCTTCCACCTTCGTTTGAATCAGTCAATCTTTTCTTCAGGTTCTGCAGTATGATTTTGTTTGTAGACTTCGCTTGACCATTCGCGCTCAGGTAATAAGGGGTCGACAAAATCTTTTTGATTTTGTGATCTTCGAAGAACTTATTGACCTTGTTGCCGACGAATTGTCTCCCGTTGTCACAGGTAATTTAGGTTGGTATCCTGAAACGACAGATTTTGTGATCCCAGATGAAGTCGATAACCTCCTTCTCTCTAACTTTCTCAAACGCTTGTGCTTCAACCTACTTGGAGATGTAATAAATCATAAGCGAAATGTACTGAGCCTTACCGGGTGCCCATAGTAAGGACCTACTATATTTATTCCCTACTTCATGAATGACTAAGGGGAAATGACCGGATGGAGCAGCTCCTCCGGCTGATGGATCATCGGGGCATGCATCTAACATTTATCACACTTTTGAACGAAGTCTTTTGCATCCTTCTCCATTCATTCCAATAATACCCCGCCTTGATCAGTGTCCGAACCAACGATTCTGCTCCCAAATGGTTTCCACAAGTCCCCTCATGGACTTCCCTCACCACGTAATTGGTCTCCTCGGGCTCCAAACATCTTGCTTATGGTCCGAAAAAAGATCTTCGGTACAGTTGACCATCAACCAAGAAAAACCTGGTAGCTTTAGTTCGAAGGGCCCTTGATTCTTTAGGATCCGATGACAGTTTCCCCTTCTGAAGGTAGTCTACGTATATGTTCCGCCAATACCAAGTCAAACTTGTTGAGTTTACCTCGGCATGACCGGCCTCTATTACCGAGCTCGTCAATTGAACCACCATTCCGGAGCTGAATTCTTCAGAGTTGACTGACGATCCTAGATTAGCCAATGCATCTACCTCACTGTTATGATCTGGAGGCACATGTTGTAGCATCCATTCTTTGAATCGATGTAACACTACTTACAATTCATCTAAGTACCTTCACATCCGGTCTTCTTTGACTTCGAATGTTCCGTTGACCTGGTTAACACGAAGAAGGAATCACACTTGGCTTCGATAATCTCCCAAGCCTTTAGCTAATTCTAGACCTTCAATCATAGTCTCATATTCGGCTTTATTGTTAGTCAATTTCATAGTTCTAATTGATTACTGTATTATGTTACCGGCGGGGGATTTTAGTACGATGCCCAACCCGGACCCTTTCGCGTTGGAGGAACCATCCGTGAATAGGGTCCAAACCCCCGAGCTAGTCCCTAAGACGAGTAATAATTGTTTATCGACCTCGGGGATCATGGCCGGTGTGAAATCGGCTACGACTTTTGTCAATATCTGGGAATTTATAGCTGTCTAGAGTTTGTATTCAATATGGTATAATCTCTACGCCACACTTTGCTAGCCGGCCTGAGAGTTCGGGTTTATGAATAACATTCCTTAATGTGTACGAGGTCATGATACATATAGGATGACATTGAAAATATAGTTTTAGTTTCCTAGATGCACTTAGCAAAGAAAGCGCCAATTTTTCTAGGTGTGGATACCTCATCTCGGCATCACCTAGAGTTCTACTAACATAACATATAGGAAATTTCATGCCTTCTTCTTCCCGAACCAGGACACCACTTACTGCTATCTTAGATACTGCCAAGTAAGGGTATAACTGCTCGTTTGCCTTCGGGGTGTGCAGCAAAGGACGGCTTGATAAGTATTGTTTGAGTTCCTCCAAAGCTTTTGGCACTCCGGGGTCCAGGTGAAGTCGTTCTTTTCTTTAGTAACGAGCAAAATCGATGGCTTTTATGTGACAAGCTGGAAATGAATAGGCCCAATGCGGCTATTCGCACGGTCAGTCTTTGCACTGCCTTGACGTCGTTAACCACGGTGAGATCTTCTATGGCCTTTATCTTATCCGGGTTGATCTCTATTCCCCAATTAGATAACATGAAACCAAGGAACTTGCCCGAGCCGACTCCGAAAGGACACTTCTCTGGTTTCAACTTCATATTGTATTCCCTTAGTATGTCGAAGGTTTTCTGCAAATGCCTCAAATGGTTCTCTGCTCGCAGGGACTTAACAAACATGTCATCAATATAATCCTCCATTGATTTTCTTATTTGTTCCTTGAACATTCGGTTAACTAGGCGTTGGTATGTGGCACCGACATTTTTTAACACAAAGGGCATCACATTATAACAATAAGTGCCAAACCTAGTTATAAAAGAATTTTTCTCTTGGTCCTCCGGGTTCATCCGTATTTGATTGTATCCAGAATAGACGTCGAGAAAGCTCAGCATCTCGTGCCCTGTTGTTGCATTGATAATTCGGTTGATGTTCGGCAAAGGAAATGAGTCTTTTGGGCATGCCTTATTCAAATCCTTATAATCTGCACACATTCTAAATTTATTTTCCTTTTTAGGTACGGCCACTACGTTAACCAATCCTGGTATTTGACTTCTCGAATAAAACCTATTTTTAAAGTTTAGATACCTCGTCCTTGATGAATGTGTGTTTGACCTCGGATCATGGCCTCCTCTTCTGTTTAACCGGGTGGAAGCTCGGATCCAAACTCAATTTGTGAGTTGTTATCTCTAGTGGAATTCTTGTCATATCTAAGTGGGACCAGGCAAAACAATCAGCGTTAGCTTTAAGAAAATCAATGAGTTTTTTCTTGAGCTTGGGGGTTAACCCCAGCCCAGGTATACCTTTCTATCCGGCAGATGGTCGAATAGCATAACTTGCTCCAGTTCCTTAATTGTTGACATGGTCGCGTCGGTGTAATCAAATTCCACATATCGGGACCCCGAAGTCATCTTCCTCATATGTTGGACGTTCCTCCCATTTTCCAGCTCGGTCGGGGTCGAGATCTGTAATTGCTATTTGGTGTCTTTCTCTTCGATTGGTCCCTTATCCTTTGATGTCGTGATGGCAGGTACTGGGATCACTTCCTCAACGGTGAACATCTCCTTTGCGGCCGGTTGTTCCCGGTAAACCATTTTGATTCCACCCAGAGTTGGAAATTTCAACACTTGGTGAAAGGTCGATGGTAGTAGCCTCATGCTATGAACCCACGGTATTTCGAACAACGCGTTGTACTTTATGTCCCCTTTGATACTTAGAACTTTTCTTGTCGAGTGATTCCGCCCGTGTTGATCGGTAGGGTGATTTCTCCATTTTTTGGCTCCCAAGCCATATTGAATCCGTTTAGCACACGGATTGCTGGCACGATTTGGTCTAACAACCCTAGTTGCTCCACGACTCTCCATCGGATGATGTTGGCCGAGCTACCTGGATCAATTAACACGCGCTTAACTCGAGATTATTAATAATTATAGATATTACTAGTGCATTATTATGAGGTTGAATGATGCCCTCGGCATCCTCGTCACTAAATGAGATGGATCCTTTCGGAACATAATCTCGAGTTCGTTTATCTCTTGTGATGGAGATTTTGGTGCGTTTTATCATCGGCCCTTGGGGAACGTCTACCCCTCCGATAATCATATTAATCATATGTTGGGTTCTTTCTGCTCGACCTGCTTGTTGGCGTCACTATTCCTGAAATGATTTTTGGCCCGGAGCCACTTCTTCCCTTAACTGTCGACAATCCTTGGTTCGATGATCGTGAGTACCGTGATACTTGCATATCAAATTGTGATCTCTTTGTGTCGGATTGGACTGAAGCGGCCTCAGCCATTTGGTCTCCCTAATGCGACCGATGGCTGACACTATGCATGCTGCATCTACATTGAAGTTATACTACGATAGCCTCGGGGAATCCCTGACTTCGGACGATTTGTCAAGCCCGTTTTATTCACCAACCCTCGATTGCTTGGACCCTGATTTCTTTTGTCGTTCTTGGCTGAAATGTAACTGCGTCTATTTCCCCTTCTATCTGAGTTGTAAGGCTGGTATTGGTCTCGGGGCTGCCTCGTTTCCCGATCCACCACTCTTTTAGACTTGTCATTCATTTTACCAGGATAAACCTATCCGGAGGGGTCCCTAATTGGTCGTCCTCGACCCTGATCTTTGACTGATACCTGTTGTGGACATCAGCCTAGGTAATCGCTGGATATTCTACCAGATTTTGCTTTAGTTGTTGAGACGCAACATAACTCCGGGTTTTGAGCCCCATGAGTAAATGTCTGAACGTCCCAATCGTCTGCAACCGGTGGCAGGTTCATTTGTCCTAGGGCTGTTCAAAACCGAACCGTAACCGTTAACCGAAACGAACCTATTGCCTATTGGCTTATTGGTATTGGGTTATCGGGGTAATGGTTGATGAACGGATTGAGATTTTATAATTAATGGCTTAACGATTTGGGGGCAGATTACTCAATTTTATTATCGGATAAACCATTCACCGGTTAAGAATTTTTATATTTACACTTTTATATGGGATCAACAAAAGTTAAAGGAGTATTGTCAGAAAATAAATCTGAAAACGCCTTCAAGTTTGCAGTTAAGTTTTGTAGGTGTAGTAGACTCCGATTGTATATAAGTTTTCAGTCAGTTTGACCAGTTTTCTGTCTTTTCCATTTTTTGATATGAAACAGGCAACTATGCAACCAAAAAAAAATACTTATAATAAGTGAAATACAAACTACAAAGTGTTAACAGATTCTATCATGTAACAACAACTGTTAACAAGCCTAGTAAACTAAAAAGGGGATGGAACTTATAGTCGAGTCACTTTATCAGGTTTGGCCATTTGGTATTCACAAGACTAGTATTGTTCAAATTTTTTTAATTTGATTTAGCCGATAAACTGTTCGATAATCATTGATCCGATACTAATCCGCCTGTTATCTTATTGGATTGCTAGCGGATTTTTATATTTAAAATCTGATAACCGATAAGTCGAATTGTCAAGCGTAATTATCCGCCCGATCCGCTCGATAAGCACCCCTAATTCATTCCATTTGTATCCTTGACACAAATTTCCTAAGCATTTTGTTATCCATTTGTTTGACTTTGAACATGTCTGATTTCCTCGTCTCAACTTCATGTTTCGATTCGATGTTGTTCGTTCTCGACCTTCGATCTTTGATACCTCGATATTTTGCTTCGATGTTATTCGGTCTCGCTCTTCGATCTTTGGTAGCTCGATCCCGGTTTATCGAGCAACAATTACGATTGATACCAACCGTATAAATTCGAGCCTGATTTGTCCATATGTAGGCGGTCCCGAGTTCGGGTTCAACCGTGTTGTGTGCGTGATTTTGATTCTGCAAGTGTGCTATGGCAACTTGTTAGGCTTGCAACATCTCAAAAATCAAACGTAAGCTAACTCCATCGCCTCCTCCTTCGGGCGCTTCTCGAGCTGATGGCCGAGGTGCCCGTGTATACTGTTATTGCCCAGTTGGTAGGTTAGTGTTGACAGCAACCTGCTAGTTGGCGTCGACCGGATCAACGAATGGTACACCATTAGGGTTGACGGGGGGTACGTTGTTGCTCGGCACCCCGTTGTTATTTTCACCGTGGCAGCCTGATTCGGTGTCAACACTTGAGTGAGAACATTGAGAGCCTGGCATATTTAATAGTCCTGAAATCAAACTTCAAATAACAAGTGTAAAATAGTGTGTGTTATCAATACTCTTATCAAATTACCACTATTATCCTTAGTCCCACAGCGGGCGCCAAATTGTTTACCCCTTAAAATGGATAACAATTAAATTTGTACGGGGTTAAAGGATATGTGATTTCATTAACACTAATGATCAAAGAACAATAAATAGTTGAGTTGAAATGAGATAAAACGATCAAACCAAAGTGACGTAGTAATTAAGCCTTGTGTTTAGCTTAAATGCCAATGATTAGTCTCGATTGAGCCCTTGATATAGAACTCTAATCCGAATAAACAAGTGAACAACTGAACAACACTTAAAATAATTGCTGAGAGCCATAGTAAATTTTATTGCCTTGTTATGCGTGAAAAGCAATCCACAAAAAATGAAGGGGTCCTCCTCTTTATATAGTAGAGGAGATTTAACCCTAGTACAAGTTAAATAAGGTAAAAAAAAATTACTTCCTTCTCTCCCACGAAAAGGAGATCCGCAGCCAATATCGAGCCTGACCCGCGCCGTAATACTTGGCTGATGGCAGATATTTCGGCTCCCCATTTATCTCCTTTAACCGACTTTCCTGTACCCTCGATTCTTCATCTCACTCGAGCTTGATTCCCTCCGTATTTGGTCGTGCTCGAGACCCGTTATATCATTAGTCTGTTCTTGGTTCCGATCAGTGGGTGTTTTCGGTCTCACTCGAGCCAGTAACAAGTAACGTCGTTCCTTATTTCATAACTAAAAATCGGGGGTAACTCTATCCTCGAATTTATAAATAATCTCACTTTTATTTGAATTATCCATTAATATATATAATGTATAATATTTTCTTACAATTTATATTATTTAATAATTATGGTATAAAATAGTTTTATATTAAATGTTTATATAAGAAAGCAATATGAATTATATGGGATGAATATGTGAAAAAGAAAAAAAGAAAATATTTGTTTTATGAAATAAGAAAATAATATAATATATAAGAGAGAGAAGAATATAAAAGGGGCATTTTACATGGTATAACTAAATTATACACTATATTTGTCCTAAATAAATACACTTAAAACTAATTATAATACATAGCTACATATGTGTTTTATAGCAAATACCTCTTTAAAGAATTTCTAACCCAAAGTAACTTTTTCCCCTCTTCCTCCTTTTACGTTCGTACTATAGCCTACCCGCCTTCCCCATCTCCCTTAAACTCTCTATCTCTTTGGTGTTACAATCTCGCTGGAGAACCACAACCAGCGTAACCCGCCGGAAAACTGTCGTCCTACCTCCTTTTTATCTTTTTCTCTCATTTGTACTCTCTCTTCTCTCACCTACTATGATAATTCCTCAATTTAATACCTCAAATTTCTCAATCCAGATCAGCCTCGTCATTACCTCCACTGTCCCGTCATCTCTGGCTGAAATCCATCGCCAATCGACCGAATCTCTCATATCCAAGTGTATTTTCTCAGGTTTGAGTGTATTTCTCTAATTTGAGTATATTTTATTTCTTGTGGCCGAATTAAATACAACGAAATACACATTATGGCCAGATTTTTATTCGTTTGATTGGATGTTGCTAGATACAATGTGATAGTATATTCTCAGATCCAGCAGGATTTTTTTTGTCTCCCTTTTTTAGTTTTAATACAATGTATATAATGTTTTGCTTGGCCGGGAGACGTCATCTCCGGTGAGCTTTCTTCTTTTCTTTGCTATTGAGTCACATATAATGACACAAATATATTATATTCTGTACAAATACACCCAAATTTGAGTGTATTCTGTATTTTTCAATGCAAATCTAGTTTATCTTTTAAAATATTTTTGCATGTTTTTATGTATTCCGAAGGTTATTTTTTGTGACAGATTCTAGTATTTTTTGAATTTTATTTGTTTGAATACAGCCAATTAAATATAGTAAATTGAATACAGTGTAAAGGCAGCTATGAATGAATACAATGAATTGAATATAGCCGAATATCATTGTTTTGTAATTTTTTGTTGTTTGAATACAATCAAATTGAATACAGTAAAATTGAATACGACATAAAATAGTTAAAAATGAATATAATCGAATTGAACATAATGTATACAGTCAAATTGAATAGAGTGGTATACACTCTATTTCTTGAGTTTTTGTTGTTTGAATACAACTGAATTCAATACAATGAAATTGAATACAATATAAAATATATAAGAACGAATACATCCGAATTGAATACAGTATATACAATCGAATTGAATACATCGACATACATTACATGACAAGCAATTAGTAGCTAAGAATGTAATTAGCTAAATTATAGCTACACCTAGCAATAAGCCTCCAAAAAGTAGTCATTTCTGAAAGTTTTGGTGTAAAAAATAGTGTAATGAGTTGGAGTTAATTTTCACCATTTTGGTGTAAAAAATAGTGCTTAAGGATGGAAATGCTCTTATATGTAAAAGATAGATCTCTCATGTGTAAAAAAGAGATGAAGCTATAAAACTAAACACAAGTTTTTAATGGGCCACATAATTATTTAATCATATTCCTGTTTCATTTTAGATGACGCATTTCGTTTATCAAAAGTTAATTTAAATTAGAAGCCAAAGTAGATAATTTAATATTTTAAATAAAATTTCTATTCAAAATTTATACGAAAGTACTATAAATTAGAAATAATATATTAATATGAAAAAAAAATTAAAATGCTGTCAAATCTCGTACAATTTGAGTTCAAATAAATAATAGTAATATGAATTATTGTCTAAAATTGAAACGAGAGGGAGTAACGACGCTTAGAAGCAAATGACTTTACGAGAAGAGAGCAGCGGAATTTAATGGCAATGACGTAAAGAAGTGTGAAAGGTGCCATAATATACACTGGTGTAGAAAGGTTACAGTTGGGGGATGCGGGGGATGCAGGCTCTGCCGCTGAGTAACTTGTTGCCACGTGGTGATTACTAGAATTCTCTTTCCCCTGTCCTAAGATTAGACTTCAGCTAGCGAAACAAATTTAAGATTTTTCTCTTTTTAGACTTATTGGCATTCGGTATTTGGTTTAAGATCCAACTAATGTTTAATGAGGACTTATATAAAGGTAGAGTTCTTAAGAATAATAACTTATACATATTGTATGGGTCGAATTCGGGACCGCCTACATATAGATAAATTGGGCTCGAATTTATATGGTTGGTATCAATCGTAATTACTGCTCGGTAAATCGGAGTCGAGGTACCAAAGATCGAAGAGCGAGACCGAATAACATCGAAGCAGAATATCGAGGTATCAAAGATCGAAGGTCGAGACCGAACAACATCGAACCGGAACATGAAGCCATGGTGCCCGAGATGAGCCTATCGAGCTCGATTCCGGGAAATGTCCTAGGGTAAGTTATCAAATTTGAATGACGAAGGGACCGGAAATTCCGTGATAAGTAAGCATCTCGGCGGGAATCACGGCATCAATCAATAAGACCGTTAAATCAGCAAATCAAGAGATATTTTACCTTGTAAACAGATTCTTGCCTTGTATAAAAGATTATCCCCACGATATATAAAGGGGCAATGTAATTGTTTAAAGCCATCTCACGAAATAATTATCAATACAAAGAAAAGGAGTCTGCTTTTATTATTTTATACTTTACTTTATTCTTCTGGTTCCATTTATATTCATTATTCGTCTTGGAAGAATCAGTCAAGGCCAGGATTATCCAATGCTTGTGGTTTTGTATTTCTTCTCCATTTATTTACTGACTTTAATTTCCGTTATATTATTCGTTATTTGTATCAAACTAAATCACATATCCTTAAAATCACGTATAAATTCAATTGTTATCCAAAACCAAGGGTAAACAGTTTGGCGCACACCGTGGGGCTAAGGATAATAGCGAGTGTTTGATATAATTTTCTGTCACGCAAATTGTTTTACACTTGCTCTTCGAAGTATCTCTGATTTCAGGTTGCAGTACAGCTATGTCGCATTCACAATCTATGCCTTTGTACATCGATAATGAATTTGATCATCAAGGAGAAAACAACAACATAGCACTCGGTGGTGAAGTTTCGATCGATGCTAATTCACAAGTGGCAGTCGATGTAGGTCAAACTACTGGCCCGTCAAATAGCATTCGTAGGGAACCTCGATCAACGACACAGGGTCCCCAAAATGACAAAAGGGACGGGATCAGCCTCAGAATGATCTTTGATATGTTGCAAGCCCAGCAGGCAGCCATCGCTCAATTACAAAATCAAAGCCAAATATCAAACAAAGTTGAGCTCGGCCCTTCTCGGAGAACTGTTCCTAGGAATGAACCAGTTACGGGAGAGCCGAATGAAGGTGAATCGGGAGCAAACTCCGGGATTATGAGGATGCTCGAGGAATTAACCAGACGAGTTGAATCCGGAGAGAAAAAAATCGAGGCAAACGATAAAAAGGTGGAAAAGTACAACTCCAGGGTGGATCAAATCCCAGGAGCACCCCCGATATTAAAGGGCTCTAGATTCCAAAAAATTTGTACAAAAACCTTTCCCATCGAGCGCCGTTCCAAAACCAATACCCAAGAAATTTCGCATGCCGGAAATCTCCAAGTACAATGGAACGACCGATCCAAACGAGCATGTGACCGCATACACATGCGCTATTAAAGGGAACGACTTGGAAGACGACGAGATCAAATTCGTTCTTTTGAAAAAGTTCGGGGAAACCTTGTCGAAGGGAGCCATGACTTGGAATCATAACTTACCCTCTAAGGCATCACGTTGTAACAATATGTGCCATATTTAGTGATGAAGGATGTTTTTTCTTGATCAGCCGGGTCCATTCGTATTTGGATATAGCTAGAGTAAGCATCGAGAAAACTAAAGGTCTCATGGCCAGTGGTAGCATCGATCATGCGATCGATGTTGGGTAAAGGGAAAGAGTCTTTTGGGCACGCCTTATTCAAATCTTTATAATCTACACACATTCTTAGTTTATTCACTTTTTTAGGGACTACTACTATGTTTGCTAACCATTTCGGGTATTTAACCTCCCGAATGGACCCTATCTTTAGAAGTTTAGTTACCTCATCCTTGATGAATGCATGTTTGATCTCGGACTGAGGCCTCCTTTTTTTGCTTGACCGGTCGGAAATTCAGATCTAGGCTCAGCTTGTGAGTTGTTATCTCTGGCGGTATACCTGTTATATCAAGGTGGGACCAAGCGAAGCAATCTTCGTTAGTTATAAGGAATTGGATAAATTTTGTCCTAAGCTCGGAGCTTAGGCCCGAGCCCAGATATACCTTTCGTTCGGGAAAGTCTTCTCGAAGTGAGACTTGCTTGAGTTCCTCAATCGTCGATTTGGTAGCATCGGACTCATCGGGACTGATGAAAGATCTAGGGATTCCATAATCGTCATCCTCGATATATGTTTGTTTATCTACGTTTGTCGAAGATGATGTCTGTGATTGCTATTTTATATTGTTCTCGACCCTTTGCAAAGGAACTATTGGTGCTGGTGTTATTTCTTCTACCGCGAGCATTTCTTTCGCAGTTGGTTGTTCCCCGTAAACCGTTATAATTCCATCGGGTGATGGGAATTTCAACACTTGGTGCAGCGTCGAAGGCACGACTCTCATGTCGTGGATCCACGGTCTCCCGGATAGAGCATTGTACCTCATGTCCCCTCCGATTATGCAAAACTTTGTTTCTCAAATGGTTCCGGCAGTGTTTATGGGTAACGTTATTTCGCCCTTGGTGGTTTCACATGCCATCTTGAACCCATTGGGTACTTGCACTGCAGGAACAATTCGAACCGTCAGCCCGAGTTGTTCTACGACCCATGATCGGATTATATTGGCCGAACTGCCTGGGTCGACCAATACGCGCTTTACTTTAATTCTGTGTATAAGCACAGATAACACTACCGTGTCATTGTGAGGTCCGCATCTTCCTCGCTAAAATGTAATATCCCCTCCGTCTTGTAATCTCAAGTGCGTTTTTCCCTGGTGATGGATATCTTGGTGCGTTTCAGCATCGGGCCTTGAGGGGCATCTACACCGCCGATAATCATGTTGATCGTGTGTTGTGGCTCTTCTTGGCTTGCCTGTCTACTTCTGTTTCTGAAATGATTCTTCGCTCGATCGCTTATGAATTCTCGGAGATGTCCGTTTTCGAGCAACCTTGCTACCTCCTCTCTCAATTGTCGCAATCTTCTGTTCTATGTCCGTGAGTACCATGATATTTGCATATCAGATTAGGATCCCTTTGGGCTGGATCCGATGGTAACGGTCGAGGCCACTTAGTGTCTTTGATGCGACCGATAGCTGATACGAGAGTAGCCGCATCAACATTGAAATTGTACTCCGATAACCGTGGTGCTTCTTGATGACCGGTGGTTCTCTCGAGGTTGCCTTAAATTATGGGCCCTTGGTTATTCTGACCTCGATCGTTTCTCCTTTCGTGTCTTAGGGAGTTTTGCCTTGTTGTAGTGGTTTTTCTATCCCCATGGTATGGCTCCCTTCGACAAGGTTTCCCCGAACTTTTTCAAAAGAACGGATTCGATCTCGTCGTCTTCCAAGTCGTTCCTTTTATAGCGCATGTGTATGCGGTCACATGCTCGTTTGGATCGGTCATTCCATTGTACTTGGGGATTTTCGGCATGCGAAATTTCTTGGGTATTGGTTTTGGAACGGCGCTCGATGGGAAAGGTTTTTGTACAAATTTTTTGGAATCCAGAGCCCTTTAATATCGGGGGTGCTCCTGGGATTTGATCCACCCTGGAGTAGTACGTTTCCACCTTTTTATTGTTTGCCTCGATTTTTTTCTCTCCGGATTCAACTCGTCTGGTTAATTCCTCGAGCATCCTCATAATCCCGGAGTTTGCTCCCGATTCACCTTCATTCGGCTCTCCCGTAACTGGTTCATTCCTAGGAACAGTTCTCCGAGAAGGGCCGAGCTCAACTTTGTTTGATCTTTGGCTTTGATTTTGTAATTGAGCGATGGCTGCCTGCTGGGCTTGCAACATATCAAAGATCATTCTGAGGCTGATCCCGTCCCTTTTGTCATTTTGGGGACCCTGTGTCATTGATCGAGGTTCCCTACGAACGCTATTTGACGGGCCGGTAGTTTGATCTACATCGACTGCCACTTGTGAATTAGCGTCGATCGAAACTTCATCACCGGGTGCTGTGTTGTTGTTTTCTCCTTGATGATCAAATTAATTATCGATGTACAAAGGCATAGATTGTGAATGCGACATAGCTGTACTGCAACCTAAAATCAGAGATACTTCGAAGAGCAAGTGTAAAACAATTTGCGTGACAGAAAATTGTATCAAAACACTCACTATTATCCTTAGCCCTACGACGGGCGCCAAACTGTTTACCCTTGGTTTCGGATAACAATTGAATTTATACGAGGTTTTAAGGATATGTGATTTAGTTTGATACAAATAACGAATAATATAACGGAAATTAAAGTTAGTAAATAAATGGAGAAGAAATGCAAACCACAAGCCTTAGATAATCCTATCCTTGACTGATTCTTCCAAGACGAATAATGAATATAAATGGAACCAGACGAATAAAGTAAAGTATAAAATATAAAAGCAGACTCCTTTTCTTTGTATTGATGATTTTTTCGTGAGATGGCTTTGAACAATTACATTGCCCCTTTATATAGCGTGGGGATAATCTTTTATATAAGGCAAGAATATGTTTACAAGGTAAAATATCTCTTGATTTGCTGATTTAACGGTCTTATTGATTGATGCCGTGATTCCCGCCGAGATGCTTACTTATCACGAAATTTCTGGTCCCTTCGTCATTCAAATTTGATAACTTACCTTAGGACATTTCCCGGAATCGAGCTCGATAGACTCATCTCGGGCACCATGGCTTCATGTTCCGATTCGATATTGTTCGGTCTCGACCTTCGATCTTTGATACCTCGATATTGTGCTTCGATGTTATTTGGTCTCGCTCTTCGATTTTTGGTACCTCGATCCCGGTTTACCGAGCAGTTATTACGATTAATACCAACCGTATAAATTCGAGCCCGATTCGTCCATATGTAGGCGGTCCCGAGTTCGACCCTATACGAGATTTGACAGCATTTAAATTTTTTTCATATTAATATATTAAAATTCTAATTTATAGTACTTTTCGTATAAATTTTGAATAGAAATTTTAATTTAAAATATTAAATTATCTACTTTGGCTTCTAATTTAAATTAACTTTTGATAAACGAAATGCGTTATCTAAATTGAAAGAGGAATATGATTAAATAATTATGTGTCCCATTACAAACTTGTGTTTAGTTTTATAGCCTCATCTCTTTTTTACACATGAGAGATCTATCTTTTACATATAAGAGCATTTCCATCCTTAAGCACTATTTTTTACACCAAAATGGTGAAAATTAACTCTAACTCATTACACTATTTTTTACACCAAAACTTTCAGAAATGACTACTTTTTGGAGGCTTATTGCTAGGTGTAGCTATAATTTAGCTAATTACATTCTTAGCTACTAATTGCTTGTCATGTAATGTATGTCGATGTATTCAATTCGATTGTATATACTGTATTCAATTCCGATGTATTCGTTCTTATATATTTTATATTGTATTCAATTTCATTGTATTGAATTCAGTTGTATTCAAACAACAAAAACTCAAGAAATAGAGTGTATACCACTCTATTCAATTTGACTGTATACATTATGTTCAATTCGACTATATTCATTTTTAACTATTTTATGTCGTATTCAATTTTACTGTATTCAATTTGATTGTATTCAAACAACAAAAAATCACAAAACAGTGATATTCGGCTATATTCAATTCATTGTATTCATTCGTAGCTGCCTTTACATTGTATTCAATTTACTATATATAATTTGGCTGTATTCAAGCAACAAAAATTCAAAAAATACTGGAAATCTGTCACAAAAAATAACCTTCGGAATACATAAAAACATGCGAAAATATTTTAAAAAATAAACTAGATTTGCATTGAAAAATACAGAATACACTCAAATTTGGGTGTGTTTGTACAGAATATAATATATTTGTATCATTATATGTGACTCAATAGCAATGAAGAGAAGAAAGTGCACCGGAGATGACGTCTCCCGGCCAAGCAAAACATTGTATACATTGTATTAAAACTAAAAAAGGGAGACAAACAAAAATCCGGCCAGATCTGAGAATATACTATCACATTGTATCTAGCAAAATCCAATCAGACGAATATAAATCTGGCCATAATGTGTATTTCGTTGTATTTAATTCGGCCACAAGAAATAAAATATACTCAAATTAGAAAAATACACTCAAACCTGAGAAAATACACTCGGATCTGAGAGATTCGGTTGATTGGCGATGGATTTCAGCCAGAGATGACGGGACAGTGGAGGTAATGATGAGGCTGATTTGGATTGAGAAATTTGAGGTATTAAATTGAGGAATTATCATAGTAGGTGAGAGAAGAGAGAGTACAAGGAGAGAAAAAGATAAAAAGGAGGTAGGACGACAGTATTCCGGCGGGTTATGCTGGTTGTGGTTCTCTAGCGAGATTGTAACACCAAAGAGATAGAGAGTTTAAGGGAGATGGGGAAGGCAGCTAGGCTATAGTACGAACGTAAAAGGAGGAAGAGAGGAAAAAGTTACTTTGGGTTAGAAATTCCTTAAAGAGGTATTTGCTATAAAACACATATGTAGCTATGTATTATAATTAGTTTAAAGTGTATTTATTTATGACGAATATAGTGTATAATTTAGTTATACCATATAAAATACCCCTTTTTATATTCTTCGCTCTCTTCTATATTATATTATTTTTTATTTCATAAAGCAAATCTTTTCTTTTTTTCTTTTTCACATATTCATCCCATATAATTCCTATTGCTTTCCTATATAAACATTTAATATAAAAATGTTTTATACCATAATTTTTAAATAATATAAATTGTAAGCAAATATTATACATTATACATAGTAATGGATAATTTAAATAAAAGTGAGATTATTTATAAAATTGAGGATAGAGTTACCCTCGATTTTCGTTGTGAAATAAGAAACGACGTTACTTGTTACTGGCTCGAGTGAGACCGAAAACACCCATAGATCGGAACCAAGAACTGACTAATGATATAACGGGTCTCGAGCACGAGCGAATCCGGAGGGAATCAAGCTCGAGTGAGATGAAGAATCAAGGGTACATGAAAGGCAGTTAAAGGAGATAAATGGGGAGCCGAAATATCCGCCATCAGCCAAGTATTACGGCGCGGATCACGCTCGATATTGGCTGCGGATCTCCTTTTCGTGGGAGAGAAGGAAGGAATTTTTTTTACCTTATTTAGACTTGTACTAGGGTTAAATCTCCTCTACTATATAAAGAGGAGGACTCCTTCATTTTTTGTGGATTGCTTTTCACGCATAACAAGGCAATAAAATTTACTATGGCTTTCAGCAATTATTTTACTTTACGTGTTCTTCAGTTGTTCACTTGTTTATTCGGATCAGAGTTCTATATCAAGGGCTCAATCGAGACCAATCATTGGCATTTAAGCTAAACACAAGGCTTAATTACTACGTCACTTTGGTTTGATCGTTTTATCTCATTTCAATTCAACTATTTATTGTTCTTTGATCATTAGTGTTAATGAAATCACATATCCTTTAACCCCCGTACAAATTTAATTGTTATCCATTTTAAGGGGTAAACAATTTGGCGCCCGCTGTGGGACTAAGGATAATAGTGGTAATTTGATAAGAGTATTGATAACACACACTATTTTACACTTGTTATTTGAAGTTTGATTTCAGGACTATTAAATATGCCAGGCTCTCAATGTTCTCACTCAAGTGTTGACACCGAATCAGGCTGCCACGGTGAAAATAACAACGGGGTGCCGAGCAACAACGTACCCCCCGTCAACCCTAATGGTGTACCAATCGCTGATCCGGTCGACGCCAACTAGCAGGTTGCTGTCAGCACTAACCTACCAACTGGGCAATAACAGTATACACGGGCACCTCGGCCATCAGCTCGAGAAGCGCCCGAAGGGGGAGGCGATGGAGTTAGCTTATGTTTGACTTTTGAGATGTTGCAAGCCTAACAATTTGCCATAGCACACCTGCAGAATCAAAATCACACACACAACACGGTTGAACCCGAACTCGAGACCGCCTACATATGGACAAATCGAGCTTGAATTTATACAGTTGGTATCAATCGTAATTGCTGATCGGTAAACCGGGGTCGAGGTACCAAAGATCGAAGAGCGAGACCGAATAACATCGAAGCAGAGTATCGAGGTATCAAAGATCGAAGGTCGAGACCGAACAACATCGAATCGGAACATGAAGCCGTGGTGCCCGAGATGAGTCTATCAAGCTCGATTCCGGGAAATGTCCTAGGGTAAGTTATCAAATTTGAATGACGAAGGGACAGGAGATTTCGTGATAAGTAAGCATCTCGGCGGGAATCACGGCATCAATCAATAAGACCGTTAAATCAGCAAATCAAGAGATATTTTACCTTGTAAACAGATTCTTGCCTTGTATAAAAGATTATCCCACGCTATATATAGGGGCAATGTAATTGTTCAAAGATTATCTCATGAAACAATCATCAATACAAAGAAAAGGAGTTTGCTTTTATTATTTTATACTTTACTTTATTCATCTGGTTCCTTTTACATTCATTGTTCGTCTTGGAAGAATCAGTCAAGGCCAGGATTATCCAAGGCTTGTGGTTTGCATTTCTTTCCATTTATTTACTGACTTTAATTTCCGTTATATTATTCGTTATTTGTATCAAACTAAATCAGATATCCTTAAAACCACGATAAATTCAATTGTTATCCGAAACTAAGGGTAAACACATAATATTTGAAATATGGTGCATTAAGGTACTACCCTAACAACAAATGGAGGGAATTAAAAGATTGGAGAGCAGAATTTAAATTTGTAGAAACGAAAAATTATTAAGTGATTCTTTCTTTTTATTTTTTATTTGCAAAGTTTTTGTGAATAGAATTATTCGACAGTACACCTAATGAGAAAACAGAAACTCATATAAGTTTTAGGTCACGACACTATCTTTATACAAATTTTTGCTGAACGTATTTTAAATAAAACTTAAATAATGTAGTATATATGAAACGGGACAGTATGTAAAGACCAAAAGCACATTGTAGTAATCAGTTTCCTTTCTTTATTTTCTCTCCATATTCTCCAAGTTGAAACCATAACTCAACCACTTGTAATCTTCTTATATATACATATATATATTTCACAGTTGTAAAGTTTATAACCCAAGTGGCTCCGAAGCTTTGTTCTTTCTACACTCCAGTATTGATCTGAAGGTAATCTTCCGGACACATATATAAAAGCACACAATATTAGTAAGTGATATTTATCACTGACTGCGAACGCATGCATGAATTAAAATGTTTTCTCAACGGTTTTAATTTGTATAAACATGGAAGCGAGGATCCTTATCATGTTATTATTGATTAGGATCCTGGTCATTCAGAACCCCTAGGGATTCTTTATATATGTTGTGTTCCACGTATATATAAAAGAAAAAGAGGAAGGAGATTTTTTTATACTTCATAAAATGAATTCCTTCATATTTCTGTCAGTCTTAGATGCTACTTTATATATGGGTACTATTACCTTTGATTTTCCAACAGCCAATTATATAAGGCTGTGGCCCGTCCCGGGCTTGGGCCTAATGGGCCTGGCGGGCACGGGCCTGGCGGTCCTGGGCTAGGGGACCAGCCCGCTACGGGCCTAAGCCCACACGGTCCCGGGCCTAATGAGCCGATTTTTTTTAATTTAAAATCAACGGGATTTTTTTGTAAACTATATATGCATATAATAATATATTGCAATTTGACATATATAAATATAACACTAGTATATTAGTCTTGTATATATATGTTGCATATATTATACATATAAACTATATATATGTATTAGACATATATATATATATATTGCTTTATATAAGTGTTGTATATAATGTATACATATACATATATATATATATATATATATATACATACATACATATATATATATATATATATATATATATTGTATATATATTTTATATATATTGTATGTATATTTTGTATATATTGTATATATATATATATGTATATATATTATATGTATTATATATAGATATAAACTATTAACCATTGTATATATATTAATAAAGATTTTATATATATGTTGTATATATTGTATATATATTTTGTATATATTGTATATATATAATATGTATATATACCAT
>MCJB01019932.1:0-74146 GCA_002018475.1 Nicotiana obtusifolia | reverse complement strand
AGATTATTCCAACTCAGTTGGAGGTTATGCACATATGTTTTACAAATTTGAATGCTTCAACATCAGCAGAAGTTGGACACTTTATTAAGCAACTCCTAGAAACCTCTCCGGACATTCTTAGAGAATATCTGATTCATCTACAAGAGCACATGATAAATGTTATTACCGCTAGCACTCCAGGGGCTCGAAACATTCATATCATGATAGAGTTCCTATTAATCATTCTCACTGTTGCGCCTAAGGACTTTATTCATAATGGCAAGTTGTTTGAATTCCTAGCACGTGTTGGAGCACTTACCAGGGACGTATCAGCTATTGCTCGCGACTTAGAAGAGAAATCAAAGAATGGAGAGAGTACCAATGAAACAAACAGTGCAACTCTAGGCTTGCTCGAAAATATTGAACTCCTGAAGAGAGAACTCAAAGATGTTTACCTGAAAGCCCCGGACTCATCTCAACTCTGCTTTCCCATGAGTGATGGATCCATGTTCATGCATCTTCTACTTAGACACTTAAATGATTTGCTCGATTCCAATGCTTATTTAGTTGCTTTGATAAAGGAAGAAATCAAGCTGGTGAAAGAAGATCTAGAATTCATAAGATCTTTCTTCGGGAATGTTGAGCAAGAATTGTACAAAGATCCATGGGCACGTGTTTTAGATGTGGCATACGAGACAAAAGATGTCATTAATTCAATTATTATAAGAGACAATGGTCTCTTACATCTTATTTTCTCACTTCCCTTTGTTATAGAAAAGATCAATCTTATCAAAAAAGGGGTCTCAAATTTACTTGAGAAGATTCCTAAGAACATGGGTGTCATTGTTGTGAACTCTCCCAACAAGCCAGTTGCGCATAAGTCATCAATATCTGGTAAAATAATCGTAGGTTTTGAAGAGGAGACATACTTGATAATTAGGAAGCTCACCAGTGGACCAAAAATGCTAGATGTCATTTCGATCACTGGTATGCCGGGTTCCGGTAAAACTACTTTGGCGTACAAAGTGTATAATGATAAGTCAGTTTCTAGTCATTTTGACATCCGTGCATGGTGTACAGTCGATCAAAAATATGATGAGAAGGAGTTGGTGAAAAAACTTTTTAATCAAGTTGTTGGCTCAGCTTTGAAATTCGGTGAGAATATTGATGTTGCTGATGAGCTACGGAAACATCTGTTTGGAAAGAGGTACCTTATAGTCTTAGATGATTTGTGGGACACTGCAGCATGGGATGAGTTGACAAGACCTTTTCCTGAAGTTGAGAAAGGAAGTCGAATTATTTTGACCACTCGAGAAAAGAAAGTGGCTTTGCATGCACAACGCCACAGTGATCCTCTTGACCTCCGATTGCTAAAACTGGAAGAAAGTTGGGAGTTATTAGAGAAAAAGGTGTTTGGGAAAGAAAGTTGCCCTGATGAACTAGTGGATGTTGGAAAAGAAATAGTCCGAAACTGTAAACAGCTTCCTTTGGTGGTTGATTTGATTGCAGGAGTCATTGCGGGGAAGGAAATGAAAAGGAGTGTGTGGGTTGAAGTCCGAAATAATTTGAATTCCTTCATTTTCCAGAAAGAAGAGGACGTGATGAGGGTTATAGAATTAAGTTATGACCATTTGCCTGATCATCTAAAGCCATGCTTACTTTACCTTGCAAGTTATCCAAAGGACGAATCAATTGGAGTCGATCTTTTGAAAATTGAATGGCGTGCCGAAGGATTTGTGGAACAGACAGAGAAGAAGAGTTTGGAAGAAGTGATGGAGGTTTATTTGGATAATTTAATTTCCAGTAGCTTGGTAATTGCTTTCAATGAAATAGGTGAAGATCGGAGTTGCCAAATTCATGATCTTGTGCATGACTTTTGTTTGATAAAAGCAAGAGAGGAAAAGTTGTTTGACGAGATAAGTTCAAGTGCTCCATCATCATCGTCTTCTGATTTAATGTCACGTCAAATAACCATTGATAAGGAGCACTTTGGGCACTTAGGGCATTCTGGTCATAAACACCTCTATTCTTTGAGTATAACTGGGGACATATATCATGACAATCGTCTTTTCGATATTCACCTAAGACACTTGAGGCTTCTTAGAGTGTTGCAACTGCATATGTTTATATTCAGGGAGAACAATTCTTTGCTGAATGAAATATGCACATTGGTTCATTTGAGGTACTTAAACATTCTTACAAAAGTTAAATCTCTGCCTTCGTCTTTTTCAAATCTCTGGAATCTAGAAACTCTGGTGGTGGAAAACAACGGACTGCCGTTGGTACTTCTACCGACAATTTTGGATCTTGTAAAGTTGCGAGTGCTGGGCATAAATTGCTGTTCTTTCTTCGATTTGGATACCAATGAACCTATACTGGTAGCAGAGGACTCAAAGTTAGAGAACTTGAGATTAATACTGGGACTCAAGCTTTCCAATTCGAAAGACACAGAGGATATTTTCAAAAGGTTGCCCAATCTTCAAGAGCTTCGATTTGATCTCGAGGAATCATGGGATTGTTCATCAGAGGGATATTGGTTCCCTAAATTGGACTTCCTAAATGAACTAGAAATCATCGATGTAACTTTTCAGAATTCAAATTCAAGTGATAGCGCACCCTTCGAGTTTGAAAATAGACTGTGGAATTTTCACTTCCCTTCGAGTTTGAAAAAACTGTCCTTGCGTCAGTTTCCTCTGACATCCGATTCACTGTCAACAATAGCAAGACTGCCCAACCTTGAAGAGCTGAACCTTGTTGACGTAATCATTGATGGAGAAGAATGGAACATGGGGGATGAAGACAGCTTCGAGAATCTCAAATGTTTGACGTTGGAGCGAGTGACTCTTGCTAAGTGGGAGGTTGGAGAGGAATCCTTTCCTGCGCTTGAGAATTTACGACTGCAGAACTGTCATAAGCTTGAGGAGATTCCGCCTAGTTTCAGAGATATTTGTTCATTAAAAAGTATCGTACTACGGAGGAGCACTCGACTTGAAGAATCTGCTTGGGAGATTAAGCAATATGTTGAAGATATGACGGGAGAAGACAGGATTCAGGTCGTTGTTTATAAGTATTGAGCACTTTTACCCTGGGAAAATATGTGAGTACAGACGAACTTATTACCTCCTTTATTTCATTTTATATGGCGGACTTTGACCGGTGTAATTTTCTTTTGCAGAACGCATGTAAGGAATACACACTCTCTTTTCTTCTTTGGCATGGCTTGAATTGTTTGTTACTCCTCAAGTCCAGAAACATACATGGGAGTGCAATGATGGAATAATTCTTTAGGAAGTAGATTTGGAGGATAGCAAGAACTAAGTGAAACAAAAGGTGGACAACCTCTGGACCATAGAATTTTTTCAAGTTTTTATATATCTTTCACAATCAGCCCAGTATAGAGTTTTAAATCAAAACTTTAACAAGGTACGATTGAAATAATATTCATGTAAATAAAAAATCTGATAAAATCGAACCAATCTAAACGGATATGTAATTGATTTGGTTTGATTTCAATAAAAACCGAACCAACCCGATTCATATACACCCCTAGAGAGCGGCTTAGTCAATTAGTCATTGTTTGTGTTGTTTTGGACTTTTGCAATCGAAATTTATCATCTTTCAATAGTATAAATTTGGGAGAGGTCAATGAGTCATGAGGTCATGGTTTTGGAAGTTGTTGGGTCCGCTAAAATGGAGGAAGGGGAATATTAGAATCTCAGCGTTTGAATTTTGTGGTGGACAAGGGGCTTAAATCTAACAACAACAACAATCTCGTAGAATTCTATTAGTAGGGTATGAGGAGGATAGAATATGTGCATGTCTTACCCTACCCCAGAGGGTTAGAGAGATTGTTTCCTGGAGACTCTCGGCTCAGATCTAAAGGCTTATTAATAATTACTGTAGGGTCGGATACTGGTGCAAATCCAAACCCGTTCAAATGTCTCATAATATATACTTCGATAGAGTTTTATCCAAAAATAGAAGCAACTCAACCCTATCAATAAAATCTTAAGACAACATCATACATGCAAACTATCACAAGAAGTTGAAGGAAAATAAGTTATTAAATGTTTGAATGATCTACAATTCTCTACTTTTTCATAAGCCTCACTAGTCTTCACACGTTAAAAATAGTTAGCAATATGAATCTACTTTAACTAAAAACTGACAAAATTATTTCTATATGAATTTGACTACAAATTCTATTTAAATATAAATTAAAATAAACTTACAAATATTAAATCCTAAACAATTTTAATTTCCTACTAGATGAATTAGTTTTCCAATAGAAGTTAAAGTCAATTTCTAATTTGAGAATGAAATAGAAATGTTGGATGGAAAAGACACAAGGGAATCATTCTTTATTCCTATTACTTCTTACACCATATTTCCAAATATTTCAAAAATTGAATTTCCTTAATTAATGCACTACTTATTATCTGGAGAAATAGAAACTTTTCCACATTTATTGAAATTTCTTACTTAATACACTCCACCTCTATCACAGTTTTCTTCCAGTTGGGTTGGTTCAGTACATGCTTGGATATCTTACATCTGTCCACAATTCAACAAAATCAGAATTAAATGACAAAACCAAAACAGGTTCTTCTTCTTTCTTACACGTTGGCATGCTGTTGGGATAATTGCAGCGGCAATCTGTAATGTTAATTAAACAATGTCTACAATGTGTTTGATAAAAGTCTCAAGTGAACTGCTTTTGACTATTAAGTCGAAATGAGTTGATGAAAGATCCTGTTTCATCGCATTAACTTACGGTAATTTGGTAATAAAAATTAAAATGGCAAGCATTTGTTGTTGTGTTTTTGTTTTCTTCGCATGTTCACCATTTTACCTGTATAAAAAATTGGCTAGATATCATCCAATTCTGCTTCTAATTGGCTTACTAAATAACTAGATTATTGGTGTAGTTCCGAAGACGAGTAGAGTCAAGAGTATATTAGAATACAGGTCATCTGTCTGGACAAGAGATTCTTTTATCAATTGATTAAGAAGACTAAGCTGATTAAGACTATTTGAGATGTTTCAAAATAATCAATACTATTTGATATAGTATTGATTATTATGCAAAAAAAAAAAAAAATGCTTCTTTGAATATACTTCTGACATCATGAGTTCTATTTATTCATGACCCTCTTTAATTAATTCGAGAGATAAGTACTTGTGAAGGATCTATCTTTCTATAGCATGTGTAATTGCATTCTTTTTTTCCTATTTGCATCTTAAAAATGTTGGAAAATAATTTGGGAGAGCAAGACAACAAAACAGTCAAACACTCGCAACTCATTTTAAAAGTGGAGAAGAAATGATGTTTTTCATTCAACTTGACTTACTCCAAATGGCTAGAGTACATGGGTATTTATAGGATTCTTCCTACATGTATCTAGCCTAATCTCCATGTAAAAACATTAACTAAATTCACATTAGTCTACACTAGTTCATACATCTCATAATGAAGTTTACATGCATCAAAACACTAACTTAGTTCATGAACTAATATGAACTAATCTAAACATATTTAATATAAATGTGAACTAATGGAAATAAGTTTAATATACTATTATAATTTTTAACATCCCCCCTTAAACTTGTTTCATCACTCCAAGCACCATCCTTAGCTTTTGAAAAACTTCAATCTTCAATGGCTTGGTGAAAATATCCGCAATTTGATCTTGCGACTTCACATGCTCAAGCTCCACAACTTTATTAGATATGCAATCTCTAATAAAGTGATACCTCGTATCTATATGCTTGCTCCTTTCATGAAATACCGGATTTTTGGCTAACTCAATAGCCGACTTGTTGTCAACAAAAATCTTTGTGGCATCCTTTTGTGGTTGGTGAAGTTCCTCCAACAAACTTCTTAACCAAATTGCATGACAAACACATGAGCAAGTTGCAACATACTCCGCCTCACAAGATGACAAAGTAACAATTGGTTGTTTCTTAGAATTCCATGTAAATGCAGAATTTCCAAGAAAGAAAATAAACCCAGTAGTACTTTTACGATCATCAATATCACCAGCCCAATCATATCACAATATCCCACAAACTTAGAATCTTTAGAAGATAAATAAAGAATTCCATAATCAAGTGTATCTTTGATGTACCGAAGTATTTTTTTTGCTACCTTTAGATGGGAGGTAGTAGGAGCTTCCATAAAGCGGCTCACAAGTCCAACACCATAAAGAATATCCGGCCTTGTACATGTAAAGTACCTCAAGCTTTCAACAAGACTCTTGAAAAATGTGGGATTTACATCTTCTCCATTTCCATGCTTGGATATTTTAACTCCACATTCAACGGGGGTGCTCACGGGATTGCAATTATCCATCTCGAACTTCTTGAGAATTTCCTTTGCATATTCTCCTTGATAAATAAAAATCCCATTCTTCCTTTGTTGCACTTGAATGCCAAGATAGTAGGACATTAATCCAATATCCGTCATCTCAAAGTCTCTAGCCATTGCTTCCTTGAATTCTTCAAACATCTTAAGATTATTTCCTGTAAAAATCAAGTCATCTACATACAAGCAAACAAGTAGAATGTCACCATTTTTAGCAATTTTTACATAAAGTGCATGTTCATGTGGACATTTTGAAAAACCATTTGCTTGAAAATATTTATCAATTCTACTATTCCAAGCCCGCGGAGCTTGCTTCAACCCATATAAAGCCTTTTTCAATTTCAAGACTTTATTTTCTTGTCCTTCAACCTTATAGCCCAAAGGTTGATCAATGTAGACTTCTTCCTCCAATACGCCATTCAAATAGGCTGACTTCACATCCATTTGATGGATTTTCCATTGATTTTGGGCGGCCAAGGCAATGACAAAGCGAATTGTTTCCAAACGAGCAACCGGTGCAAATACCTCTTCATAGTCAATACCGGCTTTTTGCTTGTATCCTTTAGCTACCAATCTTGCTTTGTACCTTTCTACTTCACCCTTGGAATGCTTCTTTAGCTTGTACACCCATTTGACTCCAATGGTGCTTTTGCCTTTTGGAAGTGTGACCAACTCCCATGTTTCATTCTTTTTTATTGCCTTGATTTCTTCATCCATGGCATCTCTCCATTTGGAATTTTGGAATGCATCCTCAAAGCTCATAGGCTCACTATCCACCAATAAACAAAAGTGAGTAAAATCATATAAATCATTTCTTACCACTTCCGTGTTTTCATACAAGTCACAGAGACTTCTTCTCTTGTGAGGTGCTTCACTTGAACTTGAACTTGAACTTGATTCCTCCACTTCTTGATTTTGTGGCGGAGGTGGTGAGATAGGTTGCTCCACATCTTCTTCATCATCATCAAGTAATGGACTAAAAGAGTATTCTTGCTCTTTAGTCTTCCAATCCCAAGCACTATTTTCATCAAACTCAACATCTCTACTCAAAGTGACCTTGCCATTTTTGGGATTATACAATTTATAACCTTTAGAATTTTGATCATAACCAATAAAAACATACCTTTCACTTTTGTCATCGAGCTTGATCCTCTTTTCATCATGTATATGTGCATATGCAATGCATCCAAAAACTCGCAAATGAGAAACTTTTGGCTTGAAACCACTCCATGCCTCTTGAGGTGTTCTTCCATGAACATGTTTTGTGTGGCAACGATTTAGTAAGTATATCGCACAAGCAACAGCTTCAGCCCAAAATTCCTTTGGCATATTTTTGCTCTTCAACATACTCCTCACCATGTTAAGAATGGTCCGGTTCTTTCTTTCTACGACGCCATTTTGTTGTGGTGATCTTGGCACGGTTAAAAAATGGCGAACTCCATTTTTCTCACAAAAATTTTTGAATTCATTTGAAGTGAATTCTCCACCATTGTCCGACCGAAGTGACTTAATTTGATAGCCACTCTGTTTCTCCACCATCCTCTTGAATTTTTTAATGGTTTCAGACACCTCTGATTTTGCCTTAAAAAAATAAACCCAAGTTTTTGTAGAAAAATCATCAATGAAAAGTAAAAAATAATTACTTTTACCAAGTGAAGATGGCTTGATAGGTCCGCAAACATCCATGTGAATTAACTCCAAAGGGCATCTTGCTCTTGTCAAAGACTCTTTAGGAAAGCTTTTTCTAGCTTGCTTTCCAAAGATATATCCTTTGCAAAGTTGGTTGGGATGATTAATGCTTGGCCATCCATTCACCATGCTTTCTTTATTCATCAGCCTTAAGCTATCAAAATTCAAGTGACCAAATCTCATATGCCAAAGCCAAGAGGAGTCTTTTCCTTTGATTTTAACACGTGAAGAATCTCCAAAAGTGATTGTGCCGCAATTCAATTCTTCAAGTTCCACAAATAAATTCTTCTTTCCACAAATATGGCTACTTGCACCGGAATCAAGGTACCATTGGTGCTTCTCGGCACTTTCTTCTCCTTTGCATGCGAGAAGCAAGGTGGCATCTTCATCTTCATTTTTGCTCTCCACGAAATTATTTTTCTCTTCAAATTTATCTTTACATTCCCAGGAAAAATGACCAAATTTATGACAAGTATAACATTCAATATTTGATTTGTCATACCTTCCTTGATTTTGCCTCCATCCTTCCCCTCTTCCACGACTTCTTCTTGAATTAAAGTCTTGGCCTTTATTTTCTCTACTTGAAGGTGGTTGACTACCGCCTCTACCACGACCTCTTCCAATTCCACGGCCTCTTTATTGCGAGCCACGCCTTTCATCTTTCTCTTTGAAAGAAAATTTTGCTTGCAATGCTTGTTCAACCGATTCTTCTTTTGGTTTCTTCAACTTCTCTTCATGTGCTTGCAAAGAACTCGAAAGCTCGTCTATGGTCATGGTGTCCAAGTCTTTGGACTCTTCAATGGCAACAATAATAAAATCAAATTTTGAAATTAAGGATCGTAGTATTTTTGCAACGACCCTATCGTCTTTCAACTCTTCACCATATCTTTTCATTTGATTGACAATAGCCAAAACTCTTGAAATATAATCCACAACATATTCATTGTCCTTTATATGCAATGATTCAAACTCTCCTCTTAAGGTTTGGAAGCGAACTTTTTTCACTTTGTCCAAACCTTTAAAAGAAGTTTGAAGAATATCCCATGCTTCCTTGGAGGTTGTTGCATTTGCAACCTTCTCGAACATCTTGTCATCCAAACCTTGATGGATGAGAGTGAGTGCCTTTTGATCCTTCTTATTTGAGGCAGCGACATCTTCTGCTTCATCAACACCGGACTCTACCGGTTCCCAAACATCATAGGCACCAAGCAAGGCCTTCATTCGAATACACCAATTTCCATAGTTCTCTTTTGTAAGCATAGGAACTTGGAATGGTGTTCCGTTAGAATTCGTCATCTTTTCTCCAAGTTTGTTGTCTTCAACCACACCGGCTCTGATACTAAATGTTAGAAAAATAATTTGGGAGAGCAAGACAACAAAATACTCAAACACTCACACCAAATGTTGGAAAAATAATTTGGGAGAGCAAGACAACAAAATACTCAAACACTCACAACTCACTTTAAGAATGGAGAAGAAATGATATTTTTCATTCAACTTGACTTACTCCAAATGGCTAGAATACATGGGTATTTATAGAATTCTTCCTACATGTATCTAGCCTAATCTCCATGTAAACACACTAACTAAATTCACATTAGTCTACACTAGTTCATACATCTCATAATGAAGTTCACATTAGTCTACACTAGTTTATACATCTCATAATGAAGTTCACATTAGTCTACACTTATTCATACATCTCATACTAATATGAACTAATCTAAACATATTTAATATAAATGTGAACTAATGGAAACAAGTTTATTATAATTTTAACAAATCTTTCACTCATAGCAGTGGCGGAGCCAGAATTTTAATTAAGGGATATCAAAATGTATAAAAGTAAATGTACCTGAAAATTAAGGGGAGTCAATACAGAGTATATGTACATATAATTTTTTTTTTTACCTACCCACATCCCGCGAAGAGGTGTCATTTGACACCCTTTCCTATAAGGTGGCTCTGCCACTGCCTCATGGGAATTGATGAGACATTGTATGAGACAGTAAGGTTGAACTTGCTCGCTCAAGATTCGTTGCCAACCTTGAATTGGATTTACTTAAAGCTGGTGCAAGAGAACGTGTAAAAATGATGGCTCGAGGAACAGACGAGCGAGGTGATATGGCCTTTACTGTGCAAGGCGCTTTCCTACAGAGGTCGGAACAAAGGGAAAGAAAAAAATGACCTGCTCTTACTATAAGCGTGCATGGTATGATTCCGAAAATTATTTTCAGCTTATTGGGTTTCAGAATGGTAGGAAGATTGGCCTTGTGGTAATGGAAAAACTGGTGAACGTGGTAGAGGACAACAACAACAGATGGGTGGAACGAATGGAGGCCGCCAGTGAGTGCTACTCTACGCACCAACACTGCACAGACTACGGGAGGAGGTGCCTCTGGGACTATGTCGGATCCGAAAAAAGCTAGGCCTCCGAGCTTGAGCAACGAGCAATGGCAGAGGCTGATTACTATCTTGAATAACCAACAGATAAGTTCGGGTGAAAACATGACTGGTACTATGTGCCTTGGATCATCGAAAATAGGGGCATCTAATCATATAGCAGATGTGCGAAAAATATATATGTCCTGTTACTTCGCCTAAAGGATGCAATGTTGTAGCCACCAACGAGGTTTAACAAAACTAGAAGGGAATTTGGTTTTGAAAAATATTCTTTATGTGCTCGGCTTAACATGTAATTTGATATCTGTGTCACAATTGATGGATTAGTCAGATTGTTTTCCTATTTACTAAACTTTTATGTGTTATATAGGACCACACCTCGAAGATATTGATTGGAGCGTGTGAAAGAAGAGATGGACCGTACTATATTTAGAACAAGTCAAGACTGCTTGCGCTGAAGATTGATGGTGTTGACTCATTAGATCTATGGTACAAGCATATGGGACATCCTTCTCTACAAGTGACCCAATTACTTTCTGTCGTAGATTTTAAGAATAATATTGATAATTGGCAAAACAAAAGAGAGACAAATTTCATTTGAGTAATTTTAGAGTTTATAACATTTTTGAATTATTTTATTGTGATTTATGAGGACCTTTTGGATGATTTCGTCTTGTGGTGCATTGTATTTTTTTACTATTATAGATGATTATTAGCATGTTATGTGAATTTGTTTCTTATTTGTCCACATATGCGTAGAATAAGTTCCATTTATTTATTTTTTAATCAATCTATTTATATAATTATATAAATTCATTCAACTACCTGCGCGTGAATAATTAAAATTCACTAATAATGTAAGAAGATCATTAGAACATTATGTAGTCAACATTAGTTTTAATACGTATGAATATATATTGAATGACATACCTCAAAGTTGTTTGCTAATTCTCCTTTCTCTCTTTCTTCTTTAGTTTCTTTTCCTCTTTCCATGATTGTAGTTCTCAAGATCTGATGCATAAAATGTACATAAAACATTATTAGGAGAAATAAGGAAACAATTTTGCAGATATAGCCACACATAAGGTATTTTTTGAAGAATATTTTCCCCATTTGAGTACAAAAAGTCATACTTGATTTGTTGAAGAGAGTTTTCTTTTCTCTCTTTCTATGACTGTAATTCAATGGTCAGTCCCAAAGTAATTTCTCCTTCCCTTCTTTTCAAATTCTCAACATCTGATGTATAAAATGTACATAAAACATTATCAGGATACAAAGAAACTGAAGAAGTAAGAATATATAGCAGAAAACATTTTTGCAGATACAGCCATACATAAAAATTTGTTTAGCTAATAGAGAATTTGACTAATATTGAAGATGAAAAATCTGAGAAATGGCTTTAGAATGAGGTAACAGAGAGAATGGAATGGTTGACTAACCTTTTCTTTCTGTTTTTGTCTATGTATGAGAAAGGGCAGCGGATCATTGATGTTAGGTAGGAAATGGCAGAAATATGGTTGGCCGCCACTTTTGAAAGTCTTACTTTGTTAGAAGTGAGCAAAAATAAAATAAAATAAAATAAAGGTATATCGTGTTGTATTTATGAAAAAATCATCTTATATTAAATTAAAAAAAATTACACAAACTAACATTCCACAAACAAGAAACAAATCGGCCTGCGTTCTCTAATTCTAGATTATACAAACAAGGTTCAAGAGATTTAACTTTATTCTCTATAATGTGTTGGTTAATGAACAAGAAGATTTAAATGAATGTTTTTTCAATAATATGGGTAAGAATTAAAAGAAGATGTAGGCATATAAATTTTATTAAAATTAAATCCATAAAATAATTTGGACTATATTTTAAGTTCAAGATATATTGGTGCAAACAAATATTATGGGCTAATAGAATTGAATTAATTATATAAGTCCAATATATATGGATTAAATAAATAAGTCTTAATCCATTGGGCGCCCACTTAATTGGCTAAAGTGATGAACCCACTTCATGGCGTGTCAAGTAACGTGGCACGCCAAGTCAAATAGAAGAGCCAATATGATCATGCCACGTGTCAAAATGACAAGGCATTGCCAAGTCAAATTAAAAGGCCGATGAAACTGCGACACATGTGCAAGTGACATGTTTTGACCAATCAAATGCGGCCTTGTCACTCTTCAATCTGATTGGTCGGAAAGAGTTTGTTCTTATCATAACTCTTTCCTCCCACAACTATAAATATGGGTCTTCATAACTCAAAAAAGACACCAGAAATTATAACAATAAGCAAGAAAGAGCTTGTCAATCAAACGCTACAAATTCCTCCACAAGTTTCAAGCTTCAAACAATCAAGTTCAAGTTCAAGAAATCAAGTTCAAGCTCAAGAACGAAGAACAAATCAAGTACAAGCTCAAGAACGAAGAACAAATCAAGATTCAAGGAGTACAAGTTCAAATTAAAGTTCGTGATAGTTAAATTCAAGATCATCGTTTGCTACAACAAATTACATATTCAAGATCAAGATTCATTTACTATTGGAAAGAAGAATCAGAGGATTTATAGAGATTGTAACACTCAAATATTTGAAATAAAATACTGCGATTGTTGCAATACTTTCGGTCTCGATTTTATTTTCTCGTTGCAAATTTATTGTCTACAGAAGACAAAAACAAAATATTTTAGAGGAACAGAGAGGTGAAATTTTTCAGAGAAAATTCATATGGAGATCTAAAAAGGAAGGTGAAAAATGAGAAAGAAAGATGAAAAAATGAACAAGAAAAGTGAATAAATGAAGCAAATGAGGAGAAAATAAAAAATAAAAAGTAGTTTTAAAAAAGTGTAAGGCTAATTAGCCATTACACACTATCAAGTGGGCTATTTTGATAGTTTTATGGGTCCTCATGCGCTCTTTGGCGAGTTAATACACACATTGTGCCAGGTAAGCAGCAAGAGGAGAGGGGTTAAGTATGAAGCGGGAAATAGTTCTGGAGTTTTAGGGATACCTTATAGTTTAAGTGGATAACTCACAACAAGTTAATATAGTTAAAAGGAGTTTTAGGTTGTTAACTCATTTAAATATACTTCCGAGTAGTTTCCTTATTTCATTAAAAGTGAGTATTGTTGATATATCTAACAAACTCGGGTCGTAAAATTAATAGGGACGTATAAATATTTAAAAAAGATCTAAATAGAACTCATAGTTGGAGGAGCAATAATTACAGTTTCTCTTATTGTGGTCTATTTCTTGTGGCTAGTGTTGTATATTGTGGTGTATTTTCACATATTTTGCCCTACTTCTGATGCGGTGTATTTTTTGGTGTTGCAGTTTCTGAAATTTGATTGAGACCAAACACGCTCAATTTTGGCATACCTTAAGTAGCGAAACTATTATGGAATATAAACTTATAACAAGTTCACAACTCTTCACCTCATGAGTTAGCTTTTGTGATCAACGTCACACAATTTTGTAATGAAGTGATATTAAAACTAGTCTCACCTCATTTTGACTTAGTGCGACAATTGAGAGGCACAAGCTGAGCTACGAGATATGTACAAATTTTAAATGTAGAATCCAGTTAATATAGCACTTGAAGTCATCGTTCTAAAATTCTAAAACTTATAAGGTTGAAATCCTGGCTCCGTCTTTGTTGAGCAACATTAAGGGCACTTCCTATTTGAGTGTAATGCTTAGCGAGAAAGAGCGTTGGCCTCATATTAAAGAGGAAAAAGAAATTGGCGAGAGAATGTTGAAAATAATTATCAATATTAGGGGTATACATGGACGGGGTTGGTTCGGTTTTTATTAAAACCAAACCAAATCAACTATATCGGTTTGGATTAGTTCGATGTCGGGTTTTGTCGGGTTTATCGGATTTTTTTATTACTTGAATAATATATCAATCTTACTTTGTTATATATATGTTTAATAAAAGTTAAAAAAATTGACAAACATATAATCTATTAAAATATTCTTATGTTACAATTTTCTTACTAACACACTATAGTTATTTTTTTAGTTGTCTGACAATAATATTTTATTGATGTACTGTCACGACCCCAAAAAGAATTTCCCAAGGACTTGTAGTACAAATCATATGATTCTAAGATTTAGAGTTTACAAAGTTAGTATGAAATAAATACATCATTTGTTTGAATGTACATAAACATATTTTCATAAATCTAAAGCTACCATGAACAAGATCGCTGATGTAACTGTAACGCAGGTACGTCTTCAATGTTAGCTTCCGTCATACACAACAAAATCATCATCCCAAATATGCACGCAAGGTGCAGAAGTGTAGTATGAGTACAACCAACCCCATGTACTCAATAAGTAACAAACTTAACTTTTGGTTGAAAGTAGTGACAAGCTGGGGCAAAAGTCGGAGTCCAACACCAATACATAACAACAGATCAAAATAACATAATAAAATTATTGAAAGAAACAAAATCAGAGACAACAATGCTCAAGTCGTTCTCAGCTCCGGAAAATAGGCATGCTTTTCAAGTATATCAGTGAAAACCCCAAATCTTTTGCCAAGATCACCAAAAATATGAGTAAGTTTGTAAAAACCGTGATTTTCCCAAAAGGTTTCAACAGGTAAATATTTTTACTTTTTTAAATAGCATGAGAAAAGTATATCTCTATACCTACATGTTAATGTGTATAAGAAGTCATGAATGACGCGATACAATACAACATGAGGAAAAATGCATCTCTATGCTTGTATGTCAAGTGCGATGCCACTCAGGGACAAAAACCATATGTATACTCGCAGAGTATTAATCGACTCAGTCCTCCCAGTCACTCAGTCCTCTCAAGCCCTCAGTCCTCACAGTCACTCAATCCTCCCAATAGCTCGGCATTCGCACTCAATTGGTACCTGCGCCCACTGTGGATGTGCAGACTCCGCAGGGGCAATTCCAGCCCAAGCGCTATAATAAGCCAATCATGGCATGAATTAATATCAACTGCTGCGGCATACAGCCTGATCCCATCAATATCCTCACAATCAGACCCTCAGCCTCACTTAGTCATCAATCTCTCCAGTCTCTCAGGCTCACAATGTCATGAAAGATCAGCCTAAAATAATAATGTGATGTATCAATAAATGGTAACAGAGACTGAGATATGATATGCAGATGAATGCATATGACTGAGCATGTAATTTCAATATAAACAGATAACTCGACAGATGAAATGACCTAAATCCAATACCGAGCAAGCCGAACGATACTTCAAAAATGCCATCCCCCGAGTACCAACCTCCGAACGGCTCGAAACTAACCAAAAGAACCTCAAGAGCATCAAATAAATCCTAAGAAAGCAATTCCAAATGATAAAGGTTGAATCCTTAATAAAAAGTCCAAAATCAACCAAAAAGTCAAACCCGGGTCTGTGCCTCCGAACCTGACAAAACTTATAAAATCTAATAACACATTCAATTACGAGTCCAACCATACTAGTTTCATTCAAATCCGACTCCAAATCGGTGTTCACAACTCGAAAATTCATTTTATGAAGTTTTAGACAAAATCCCCAATTTCCTGTTTAAAATTCATCAACCAATTGCCAAAAATGAAGATAGATTCATGAAATAAAGTCAAAACCAAGTAAGAACACTTACCCTAATTCATATGGCAAAAATTGCTTTAAACATTGCCTCAATCTGAGCCTCAATCTCAAAATACGATAAAAGAACCAAAACCTTGAAATATATAGAATCTGCCCAGTAATTTTGCATCTCCGACCCACTTAGCCAATTCTGCGGCATATCTTTTGCGACCGTAAACCCGCTACTATGAAAAACCCATTGGAATTCACCCATCGCACCTGCGGAACAATACCTGCTTATGCACACGTGAAGATTCGACAACATCTCAGCTCCTGCGACGCCCTTCGCTTCTGTGACACATATCCCATATCTGCGATAACGCGGGTGCGGAACAAATTCCACTTCTATGGCCTTCACACCTAATTGCCCCTTTCCCTTATGCGAAGGAAAAACTTGCTTTTGTGAACACGCACCTGCGGTCCCTCATGCGCAAGTGTGAGGACACTAGCAACCAAAATTCCAGCAACTTTAACAAGGCTCCGAATGATCTGAACCCCGTCCGAAACCCATCTGATCTACTCGGGACCTCGTCCAAACATACCAATAAGTCTCGTAACATAATACGTACCTAATCGAGGCTTAGTTATGTCATTTGGGACGTGTGTGCAAAATTTGAACTTGCGCCAATTAGTGCCTAATCCTTCTAGAAATATCCAAACGCAAATCCGGGCATCCGTCCCATTCCAAAATGACCATCCAGACCTAACGGAACCATCAAAACTACGTTCCGAGGTCAAATTCACAAAAGTCAAACTTGATCAACTCTTCCAACCTAAAGTTTGAACAATGAAATTCATTCTTCCAAATCAATTTCGAATAGCCTGAAAACCAGAATCGATGATTCACACAAGTCATAATACATCATACAGAGATACTCGTGCCCTCAATCTACTAAGAAAAGTTGAAATTCTCAAAACGACCGGTCAGGTCATTATATTCTCCCCCACTTAAACCTACGTTCGTCCTCGAACTTGCCAAGAGTTGTTCCAAAACTATCAAATCGCCGTGTAACCTTCCCATGGACATACCGGGGGTGATCCCACATCACCCTATTCCATGTAGGTTCGATAACACAATATAATTGAAGATCATTACTTCAACCTTAGTCCGTAAACCACATAATCCAATTTCCAACATCCGAAATTTACTACAAGACTCGAACTTCGCATCTACGCACTGTATAACTCTAAACAAGTTGTATCAAGCCATAACCATAACCCAAGATGTAATCACATGACATACTAAATGACTCGCATACTCATAGCAAAATTTCCAGTCATCGTAGCTGCTCAAAACAACCCAATACCAGTAATAAACTTCATATCGAACAAAACCCCATTCTAAAACCTTCGTACACTGTCGATGATGAAAGAAAGACGCAGAAACTTATAAACATTCATCAGATCAACAAGTCATGGAGCTCCCTCTCCTTCGACAAGAACTATAGCCAATTTCTAAGCAGATCAGCGACATTACCCTTACAACTATACGGCAATCAAATCGATAGCACCCATTCTAGGTCCGACGACCCCATCTTATCAAATGCAAGCTACTTTACTGACAAGCCACACCAATACAACCTTAAGCCACAAACCGTGCAATCCGTGCACCAATAAGCGACAATATAGAGGTACCCAAAAATAGAAAATGACTCAAATGAGGGAATCGTCTCGCAATATTAACGAGAACCACCACAACCGCAATGCTATGAACCCATCATACATAGTAGAACCAAGACACACAAATCAATCACAAAGGATCATATCTCAATGTAACTCTTCTACAATGCATGACCCCATCCAAACACTGGTCCGTATGCAACCCCCAAGCCACAACGGTCCAAATCAACAACCTCACACAATTTTTTCATGAAGTACCCAAGGCGCATGACCATAACCACGGAGGAACCCAATAACACGATATTACATTCAGGATAGAACATAACCAAATGCGCAATCAACCTTTTAACACCCTAATATCCATCTCGCTCAAATTTCGTTATAAGGCCCAAATAGAACCGTACCATGTGTGCATGTAGCCAACAAATCACAACCCCTCATAGCATAGAGGAGTAACAAATAGATCATATCAGAACACGTATACGCTCAACTCTAACCGAATGACACATCCCTCAACGGCAGTAGTACGGAGTCAACCAATCCGATCCGGTGTAGAATACACATCTCCTTGGGCCTACCAATGTGCCCCAAATCAACTCTGGTCATCCATACTTAGATAAATAACCCTCCGAAAGTCCACAACGACCTAACCATAACGCACACTATCCTCTGGCTAGCTTTAGCCACATTTTCACATTCCACAACCACGAAACAATCTGCTTCTGTGAACTCCCAGTCTCCAAATCCATAGAACATACGAATCACCATATCTAATCCCAACTGCACCGCCCGAATGCCTAACACATCTGTCATACACGACCACCCCGCGAGGAGTACTTCTATAACTCTTCCGTGCCACATAGCAAAAATCTAAATATTAGCAGTCGATCAACCATGCGAGTACCGCAACACTAATGAAGCATCCGTAAGTGAAAACACAATGCACCTCCTGAAATACGCACCCTTCTCAGGCAATACCAAGTAGTAATAGCATTCATCTAGACATCTGAAACTGTCCATGTGTCTAAGAATTCATGATCTACCCTTCAAAATTTATTCGTGACCTTGCATGCAAATATCAACCTTACACAACACACCACATCTATCGTGCCATCATAGGAAAAGTACGAGAATCTCATAATCAATTCTGAGTCATCAGCGAATACATACCTGGTCAGTCGAAAACATTCCATTTGATCTCATCCAAGAGAAAATACCAATACGCAACATGTTCCTCACGCTAGTAGGAAATACCCACATCGAATTGTGGTAGAAATCATCGAGAATACTTTGGAACCCATTTGCACATAATTAAGCCATCAGAATTGAATATCCCTAGCTCAACCATGCCATGGAGATCGCCAAACCCCAGATTATTGCCACAAAACACCTGTACAAACTTACCACATTGTAAGTACCCAAGGAACCGATCGTATTCATTGCCTTGTTGATCCAACCTACAACCAAGATGTCCCATTTCTCTGAGTTTCCTTTGAATTACCCTCCAGTTGACACTTCTCCTTACCAGAACACCACGATCCTTAACCAAAACTCACCCCACGATATCCTAACATAAAACCACACTACCCTAAAGCCCATAAGCTGTTGAATTCCCTCTTAAGCATCCCACAGCACCACATCTGAGACACCTACTCTGAAGAGACGCTCAGTGAATCTAAAGTCGTTTCCTTCATCCTCTTGATACTGAAATGTTAAATCCATAGTGATACAAGAACACTGCGAGTCTCGACACGATCCCATGTAAATCTCAATTTCTAGCCATATACCAATCCACAAAATTCTCAATTGCAATATTTAAAGCTTGAATCTATTAATTTCTTGACAGTCATCCACTCTGCTTAAATCTCAATTGCACCGCCCAAACGGGCCAAATGACATGTGTCCTATTAGCACAATAACACCCAAAGAAGTAGCCCCACCTTAACGCAACAGAGCAAATTCCTACACCATGCGCACTACATCCTTCACACATAACAACACAACCATTCCATGATTTTCATATACTCATAAAGTGCAATATAGCCCGTATTCATAAATTCCCTTACTCGAGTCACCCTCAAACCAACCTCTACAAGTCATATCTAATTCACAGGTATTCCTCAAACTGAAACCAGTACAACACAACCACGGAATCAACTCATCGATAGTAGACTCCCCCACTTGGCTCAAAGCACCTGACAACGCATAAAGCCCATACTCTATTTATGACATGATCTTGCATCGAAATTGTACTCAATCCTTCATAAGCTTATGCAACACAAACCCTCTAATACCTCAAATCATCTGCAAACTTCGCATTCGTGATGGCCAGGTCACTATTACAACAAATCCAAACTCAGATCGCACAAATATAACCCACCGGTAGAATAGGAAGCCTCTACACAACATCACAAGGATCACACATCTGTTGATTACCTCGCATGTGATAACTCGCCTTCTTAGCCTCAAACTGACATCCCTCTATACCTTTTTGCAGCCACAACTACTATGCAATCACTTAATCTTCCTGAGTCTGAACTCATCAATAAGACATGAGAATCTAATTCGTTCGACAATTAAGCAGCATGAAAGATCCATCATTACACTCATAACTCTAGTCTATACGTCACATCAAGAAAGAAATCAAGCACCCAATAGTCCCTTTTACATATCAAGCAAACTCTTCTTGCCACATTCAAACCATTTGAACACATCTCGCAGTCACATCATGCTCATCATATAGCCATCTATCACCAATCCGCAAATTCTCAATTGCTACATCTAAACCTTGAATCCATTAGAACCTTCTCGAGAGTCATTCACTCTACTCAACACAATAAATTCCTACAAAGAAGTAGCCCCACCTTAAAGTAATCGAGCAAATTCCTACACCATGCGCTCTACATCCTTCACACATAACAACTCAATCATTTCATAATTTTCATATACTCATAAAGTGTAATATAACCCGTATTCAGAAATTCCCTTACTCGAGTCACCCTCAAACCAACCTTTGCATGTCACGACCCAAAATCCACTAAATGTTGTAATGACGCCTAACGCCGTCGTCAAGCAAGCCAACTGTGATTAATCAACATAGTTACCCATTTTATTACTTTTGAAATCATAATTTCCATTAATTAATAATTACGTGAACTACTACACTAAACATCCAGTAGGAACCCCCAAAACCCCATGCCACAAGTGCATGAGCATCTACTAAGGAGTTCAATAAAATACAACATCCATTTCGAATACAAGTTAGACAGGAGAATATAAATTACACTGATAGAGACTCTATATGCTGCAGACCGAAATATGAGATGTAGCTCATCGTAGAGTCCCTCCAATAGCCGTGCCTCTGCACCCAGAGGACCACCGAAAACATATATATGCCTACACAATAAGTGCAGCAAGTGTTGCATGAGTACGTAAATCAACACGTGCCCAGTAAGTATCTAGCCTAACCCCATAGAACTAGGGACGAGGGGTCGACATCGATACTTACTAGTGGTCCAATAAATCAAATACAGTACAGACGTTTTTGTACAAATCCGCAAGACTCTACTAGACTTATTCATGACTCTTGAGACCCAAGTGAACCTAGAGCTCTAATACCAAACTGTCATGAAAAATCCACTATAGGTCGTGATGGCGCCTAATATCATGCAAGCCAATGATGATTAAGCAACTTAGTTACTTATTTTATTACTTTTGAAATCACAATTTCCATTAATCAAGATAGTATGAAATAGAGTTTACAGGGTGAAATGATAATAATTACGTGAACTACCACACTAAATATCCAGTAGGAACCTTCAAAACTTGGTCGCACAAGTGCATGAGCATCTACTAAGGAGTACAATAAGGATACAACATCCGTCTAGAATACAAGTTTGACAGGAGAATATAAATAACTCTGATGCAGACTATGTATGTTGCGTATTGTAACATTGAATGCAGCTCACCGTAATGTCCTCTCAATAGCTGTGCCCCTACACCTAGACGACCACCGGAAACATATATTTACCTACACAATAAGTGCATCAAGTGTAACATGAGTACGTAAATCAACATGTATCCAATAAGTATCTAGCCTAACCTTGGAGAAGTAATGACGAAGGGTCGACATCAACACTTAATAGTGGTTTAGTAAATCAAATACAGTAGGAAGTAATTAAATGTGAGTGCAGAGTAAACAAACAAAATAAACAAGTACAATTATGTGGTACAATCCTCCTCTCAAGAATAAACTCAGCTCTGAATTGGCAGTTACCTCCTTAATTGGAGTATACATATATAATGGACCTCACCAGATAGGTCGTCACTATTCAAATCAGGAAAAACTCATAGATACACTAACTTCTTGTCAAATATTACTCACGATTCTATAAGAGTATTTTATAGAAATATCGAGGCGTACGGCCTGATCCTATCATACTGTGTACACTGCCGAGGGTTAAGCGGCACGACCCATATATGCATCTATTATACTGCCTAGGCGAATGGCCCGCTCTCCTGAGAGTGTGTGGTACATAATCCTGCCAAGCCAAATGGCCCGACCCCACTCACGAATAGATGTATGAGCTATGAATTTTAAGGAAAACCTTTCAATGAAAATGCATAGCACGGGAAAAATTCGTAAAAGAAGCACAATTGTTCCACGGCTAATCATGAAGCTCGCCAAATCTCTACAATAACAAGTCTATCACTCTATGCATCTCTAGTCTCAAGTCGTAATGTAAAATAAAGGAATTTAGTAGGCAAGGGATAACTCACACAGTACAGTTATAGCATGGCGGGAACCTAACTCTACCCTAACATAACATGAATCTAGCTATGTACGGGCTCTCGCCACCTTGTGCATACGTAGCCCCCACAACAAGTAGCACATATCAAAATACATCGCCTAGGGGTAGTTTCCCACTCACAAAGTTAAACAGGAGAATTACCTCGCTTCGGAGTTTCATAACCGGCTCCAAACCCTCACTAACGCCTCAAACCGATGCCCGTCGATCCAAAACTAGTCAAATAATGTGCAAACCAATAAAGATATACTCTAGTACTCATAATTAATCAATGTAAAACAATTTCCAACTTCTCTCGAAAAGTCTATAAAGTCAACCCTTGGGTCCATGCTTGCGGATTACGAAAATATTTGAAGATAAACTTTACCCATAACATTACGATCTCATATATATGATTTATTTCAAATTCCATGTCCAATTTTGTGGTCAAAATCCAAAAATACTAAATTCTAGGTTTTCTACCGAAATCTCATAATTTTACCAATTTTCATATTTAAATCTTTATAGAATCCATGTATTAACTTACAATAGGTAAGAATAACTTACCTTGCCATAGATGATGAAAATTACCCCCTTGAAGCTCTCTAAAAATCGCCCAAACAAAGAGAGAAATGAGAAAAATCCCGATTTTTAAACAATCTGCCAGTTGATTTTCAGACGGCCAAAACCATTCTTCCAACTTTTCAACCTTCAAACTTTGCCAAACGCGTCCGAATTACTCTTAAACATCCCGCAATGATGCCAAACTTTACGTAAAAGTCACAAATCATGATACGAACTTTATCCAAATTCATTTCAAATCGAACTTAAGAAATTCTTAAACTTCCAAAATGCCAACCTTCCATAATAAGTCCAAAATGCTTCCATTCCACTCGATACTCAACCCGAACATATGCCCAAGTCGAAATCATCATATGAACCTATTGGAACCTTTAAATCTCAATTCCGAGGTCGTTTACCCATAAGTCAAACCTTAGTGAATTCTTCCAACTTAAAGCTTCCGAAATTAGAAATTTTCTTCTGAATCAACTCCGAACTTCCCAAAATTAAATTCCCACCAAGCGTAGAAGTCATAAAACATGAAGTGAAACTACTCAAGTCCTCAAATTGCTGAACGTCGCGCTAGAGCTCAAAACTATTGGTCGGGTCGTTACATTCTCCCCCACTTAAACACACGTTTGTCTTCGAACGTGCTAACAACTGCTCTGAAGTCTTAGTCTAGTCTCTAGTCGTAACGTAAAATAAAGGAGTTTAATAGGCAAGGGACAACTCACACAGTACAATTATAGCATGGTGGGAACCTAACTCCACCCAGACATAACATGAATCTAGCTATGTACGGACTTTCGTCACCTCGTGCATACGTAGCCCTCGCAACAAATAGCACATATCAAATACATCACCTAGGGGTAGTTTCCCCCTCACAGAGTTAAACGGGAGACTTACCTCGCTCCGAAGTTCCATAACCGGCTCCAAACCCTCACTAACGCCTCAAACCAATGCCCGTCGATCTAAAACTAGTCAAACAATGTGCAAACCAATAAAGATATACTCTAATACCCATAATTAATCAATTTATAACAATTCCTAACTTCGCTCAAAAAGTCTATAAAGTCAACCCTCGAGCCCACATGCCCGGATTTCAAAAATGTTTGTAAGATAAACTTTACCCATAACATTACGAACTCAAATATATGATTTATTTCAAATCCCATGTCCAATTTCTTGGTCAAAATCCAAAAAAAAAAACAAATTCTAGGTTTTTTACCAAAATCTCATAATTTCTGTCAATTTTCATGCTTAAATCTTTGTAGAATTCATGTATTTAACTTACAATAGGTGGGAATAACTTACCTTACCATAGATGATGAAAATTCCCCCTTGAAGCTCTCCAAAAATCGCCCAAACAAAGAGAGAAATGAGTAAAATGAGAAAAATCCCGACTTTTAAACAATCTGCCAGTCGATTTTCCGACGGCCAAAACCATTCTTTCAACTTTCCAACCTTCAAACTTCGCCGAACGCGTACGAATTACACTTAAACATCCCGTAATGATGCCAAACTTTACGTGCAAGCCACAAATCATGATACGAACCTATTCCAAGAATCGGAACTCCAAACGGACATCGATTACACCAAAATTCATTTCAAATCGAACTTTAGAAATTCTTAAACTTCCAAAATGCCAGCCTTCCATAATAAGCGCCGAAATGCTTCCTGTCCACCTGATACTCAACTCGAACATACGCCAAGTCCGAAATCATCATACGAACCTATTGGAACCTTCAAATCCTAATTCCGAGATCGTTTACTCACAAGTCAAACTTAGTCAATTCTTCCAACTTAAAGTTTCCAAAATTAGAATTTTCCTTCCGAATCAACTCTGAACTTCCCGAATTAAATTCCGACCACGCGTACAAGTCATAAAACATGAAGTGAAGCTACTTGCCTCAAACTGCTGAACGTCACGCTAGAGCTCAAAACGACCGGTCGGGTCGTTACATTCTCTCCCACCTAAACATACGTTCGTCCTCAAACGTGCTAAGAACTGCTCCGAAGTTGCCTCAAATTCGCTGTTCAGCACCTCGTGCACCTACCCGTGTCACCAACACTCAGGTGAATACGTTAGCTCGAGCTAGACTGCAGATCGTCCCTTTTATTTAGTTAATAAGCCTTAGAACCAAATTCCAACCTTCGAATTTCTTTACAAGACCTGTTTCTAACATACAAACACCGTATCAATCTCTACATGCCGAACCCACACATGATCATGCACCCATGCTGACCTCACAAAATGCACCGCATAACTAATTTGCCCAAGATAACCACCACCAAGCACAACAACTGCAAATTTACTGACCCGATGCCTGTAGCATACCTCATAACACATATAAGCCCGGTTTCAATTCTCACAACACTGCAACGACGAAAGAGATGCGCAGGAACTCATAAGCACCTGCCAAATCAATACTCACAGAGTTTCTCCGCTTAACAAGAACGTTTACCTTATTTTAAATCGAATAGTGACACTTTCTCTTTAATACACCTTGCATAAATCTGATCACACTGATTTCTGGTCCAACAGCCTCGTCTCACCCAGTACAAGCTGCTAATGTAATAAGCCACCTAAAACACTAACCAAGATCTCATATGACGCCATTAATGCGCCAATAAGCTACCACCGAATATGACACATAAGGAAGAAGAGATTCTGGAAAAAGAACTACCCAGCCGCGTAACGAATAAAACAACCGAAAAGATACCATGAACTCTTCTCAAAGGATGAGAAATAACATACACAATAATAGATATAGGGAACAGTACTCAATATCTCACTGTTGTGGCGTGCAACCCGATCCACACATGATACCGTTGCAGTGTGCAACCCGATCAAAACAACATACCCGTAGCAGCGTGCCACCCAATCTACACATAACAATATATAAGGAAATACCCATCAAGCCATAATGATTATACTTACGAAATACCGAATACCGACCACAAGCACGCCAAGTGCAAAATATAATCCTGGGGAAACAAATAGCACTAAACACTACAAAAACCAAGCACAACTAAGGTGCATTAAATGACCTGCATCTCGAGAGCCATCCTGCTCATATAAAACACAAGCTACACTAGACCTCAACACATGTGCGAATAATCAAGCCATCTCACAAACCACATGGAACAATAGGTATTAACATCCAATGCCCGACGACTCCTCCGTAAGCAACGCTATGCTGAATAAACACATCCGGCCTGATATAGAGAACACATTCACAATAGACCCACCAATGGACCGCAAGCCACATCCGATCATCCCATACTGGGTCAACAACCTTCAAGGATCCACAATGGCCCTATTCATGATCCACACGAGCAGCCTCCCAATTCGGAACAAACTCCCACAGTCCACAACCAAAGGAATGGAATGCTTTCCAAGCATAAACCCTCACATTTGCGGTAGTACCATCACCTCCATACTTGGTTTAGATCTTAACAATTAAGTGACTAACATGTCACACTTATACGATCTTCTCGTAGGTTATACTCCAACAACATTCCACACCATGTATCAAAGTCTGCACATCCACACCTCCAACCGTACAAAAATCTGAACATCTGAATTCTTCGCTGCTCATTCGAGCTCGCGACGTTCTTACCAACATTGAATCGCAATCTAGATCCTCAACTTCCAATTCCCGTACCACTCGCTGTACCTATCATGCCGCTATGCGAGAGTACAAGAATTTCATCATAACTCCTGAACCACCAATAGAATAAACACTTCATCATTTTGATCCCCTTTCACTCAACACATTTCAGAAGAACGATGGCAACACGCAACTGAATTCCCATAACCGCAGAAAATACAAACCTCAAGTTGTTGTCTAAACCACCATATCTCTTTTGGGATTCCCTTTACACCACAAGGCCATTTGAATCAAATACCTCTTGAATTCATTAAGTTATGGTGGCTGTCAAGCCCGTACGTATAACCACTGACCACACGTATAACTTCACATGCTGAAGGAACTAATCATTGCCACAATTATGCTGATTCAACCATTACTAATCGACCCAAATTCTTCCAATTTACTCTGGACTTGCCTTAGAAATAATAGTAGCTCCATTCAAAATATTACGAAACCCAACAACACTCATCCTGAGTGACCCAACCCGCGAGACCACCTAGCCTCAATGCCCATGAGCCATCTCATACCCTCTTTATGCGCACAATCAGATTTTCAACTTGTACACCCATTCTGAAAGATCCCCTACAAACCCGAAGTTGTTCTCCCTTTTTTTTTTCTAATACTGCACCGCAGACCCGATGATAACACATAACAGTCCAAGCCCCTTTCATAATCCACTGCAAAAACTCGATTCTTAACCACACAACGGACCTGAAATCCTTAGGCACTGCAATTTAATTCTTGAAGGCACTGCACTTTAATTCTTGAACTCAATAGGACCACTGTTGAGAGTCACCCACTCTGACCTGGTCCTAAATATAACCAACTCCAACGCTCTACTAGCACATGAACCTCCTCTCAAAGAAGGAACTAGCTGAATTCCTTTCCTTGTACATCACATCCACAAGAAGCATAAACTCTGAGTCTTCCCAGAACCTGCACATGAATCAATAAGGCAAAATATAGCAATTAGCACACATTTATCAAGTTCTCGCTCGAATTACCCCTGATGTTTCCTTTTCTTAGTCCTAAATAATGTACCAATGCATCGTTAACCGGAAACCGCACAAGCAGACAACCACGCGATCCAATCGTAGACTGTGGGCTCCCCCCACTTAGCTTTAAGCTACCATCACATAATGTAGAACCCACAAAGATTCCTCCTTCTCTATTACCATGATCTCGCACCAGCAACTCGCCAAACTTCTCATAGTCCCTTGTCAAAACTTTTCATGAACACTCAGAATTATCATTCACAATTGCATATTCAACCTTCTGCCTAGTAGCAAGTAGATCTCTTCTTAGAAACTTTATCAAAATCACACAACCGCTAACCTGCTCACAGGGGATAACCCACCTATGGAATTCCATACCAATATCTTCCAACGGCGCTGCACTGGGTACAACTACTACAAAATCAGTAAACCCTCTGAAGCCCATACTTGTCCACTAGCTGTAACAGTCAGTTCATTCCCGTAGTCATCAACTAAAAGTTTGAAAATACATTCCAACTCAAAGTCATGTTGCATCCAAATCGATAATCAAGTTTTCACACCCCTCTTCATTTCAAGCAAACTCCTCTTTGCCATATTGAATCTTCCTCGGTACAGTAGCCACCATTTCAAATAAAATCCATAAGCCTAATCACGTCCCATTACGATTCCTAAATTGCCCTAAACTTTCTCAAGGCAAGCGGCTTTCCTACCACATAATCCGTATGCTACTCTGTCCCTCCCTCTTCGGTTAAAACCACCTCCTTTAAGCAACTCCTCGACCTCTGCTCTTCATACTTTGACCTGCTAGTAATTCAAAAACCACAAGAAACCTCACACATGTCCTTCCTCATTCTTCGCTGTCCAATTGCTGCCTCAAATCAAAATCCATACCTGTAGCACATGAACTAATAAATTGCCACCAACTCTAAGCCTCCTCAAAGATCATTTCCCTCGAGTCATCAACATTAGAAGCACCGATTCGACTCCGAAGCCAACACACACCACCATATCTGATAACCGTTGTTTAGGCACCGTTCTACAACACCGTATCCCAAAGGCAAATCAAAGAAGGCCCTAACACCCATAGACATCAATACGTTCCAACAAGGAAAACGACACCACACCACAAATGAGAATTCCACCACACTTAGAAATATCAAGTCTCGTTACTCCATTAACTAGAGCTTGAACACCCATAGTCTAATTGTCGTTCCTTCGCTGGAATTAAATGCCGAACATCTAAACCATGAACTGAGAAATCATCCTTTCGAGTTATTCACCGCCGCGATCCACAAATAAGCACCCTACTATTTACATCAACACTGGATGATAACAATTGCACGAACATCATAACAGTCAGTGCACAACCTCAAAACCATAGGCAATGCTGATACCGGCCTGAGATGACAAAACACAGTTCCACAAGAAGACGATAATAACTCGCTCGAATACGCAGGGAGAAACATCCTACTCCATGTCTGTAGTACCACTGCAACTCCTCGATGCCCAATTGACACGAGCACTTAACATCGTATAAGAATGAGTAGCTAGGGAATGAAGACATAAGCTTCAATGGAAATCAATCGCATGACGAGGAATCAAGAAGGGAAGTGCTCCTAACAACCCTGTAGCCTCTCGAAGATAAGTAAAGACGTCTTCGTAATCCGCAAGACTCTACTAGATTTGTTTATGACTCTTGAGACCCAAGTGAACCTAGAGCTCTGATACCCAACTGTCACGACCCAAAATCCACTATAGGTCGTGATGGCTCCTAACATCATTCAAGCCAATGATGATTAATCAACTTAGTTACTTATTTTATTACTTTTGAAATCATAATTTCCATTAATCAAGATAGTATGAAATAGAGTTTACAGGGTGAAATGATAATAATTACGTGAACTACCACACTAAATATCTAATAGGAACCCTCAAAACCTGGTGTCACAAGTGCATGAGCATCTACTAAGGAGTACAATAAGGATACAACATCCGTCTAGAATACAAGTTTGACAGGAGAATATAAATAACTCTGATGCAGACTATGTATGTTGCGTATTGTAACATTGAATGCAGCTCACCGTAATGTCCTCTCAATAGCTGTGCCCCTACACCTAGAGGACCACCGGAAACATATATTTACCTACACAATAAGTGCATCAAGTGTAACATGAGTACGTAAATCAACATGTATCCAATAAGTATCTAGCCTAACCTTGGAGAAGTAATGACGAAGGGTCGACATCAACACTTAATAGTGGTTTAGTAAATCAAATACAGTAGGAAGTAATTAAATGTGAGTGCAGAGTAAACAAACAAAATAAACAAGTACAATTATGTGGTACAATCCTCCTCTCAACAATAAACTCAACTCTTAAAATGGACCTCACCAGATAGGTCGTCACAATTCAAATAAGGAAAAACTCAGAGATACACTGACTTCTTATCAAATATTACGCACGACTCCATAAGATTATGTTATAGAAATGTCGAGGCGTACAACTCGATCCCATCATACTATGTGCACTACCGAGGGTCAAACGACACGAACCATAGATGCATATATTATACCGCCGAGGCGAACAGCCCGCTCCCATGAAAGTGTGTGGTACATAATCCTGCGAGGTGAACGACCCGATCCCATTAGAATAAAAAGCTTTAACGGGTCATTGACCCCACTAACGAATAGACGGGTGAGTTATGAATATAAGGAAAACCTTTCGATGAAAACACATAACGGGGGAGAAATTCATAAAAGGAGCATAATGGTTTTGCGGCTAATCATAAAGCTCGCCAAATCTCTACAATAGCAAGTCTATCACTCTACACAAGTGTAGCCTCAAATCATAACGTAAAATAAAGGAATTTAATAGGCAAGGGACAACTCACACAGTATAGTTATAGCTGGCGGGAACCTAAGTCTACCCGGACATAACATGAATCTAGCTACGTACGGACTCTCATCACCTCGTGCGCACAATAGCACATATCAAATACATCACCTAGGGGTAGTTTTCGCTTCACAGAGTTAAACATGAGACTTACTTCGCTTCGAAGTTCCATAACCGACTCCAAACCCTCACAAACGCCTCAAACCGATGCTCGACGATCCAAAACTAGTCAAACAATGTGCAAACCAATAATGCTATACTTTAACACCCATATTAATCAATTTATAACAATTTCCAACTCTGCTCGAAAAGTCTATATAGCCAACTCTTGGGCCCACGCGCCCGGATTTCGAAAATATTTGAAGATAAACTTTACCCATAACATTACGAACTCAAATATATGATTTATTCAAATTCCATGTCTAATTTCATGGTCAAAATCCAAAAATACCAAATTCAAGGTTTTCTACAAAAATCTCACAATTTCTACCAATTTTTATGTTTAAATCCTTATTGAATCCATGTATTTAACTTGCAATAGGTGGGAATATCTTACCTTGCCATAGATGAAGAAAACCCCCCCTTGAAGCTCTCCAAAAATTGCCTAAACCAAGAGAGAAATGAGTGAAATGAGAAAATTCCCGATTTTAAACAATCTGCCCAATCGATTTTCTGCACCTACGGAATCCCCTGTTCTTCTGCGGCTCCGCTTTTGCGAAAGCTACCTCACAGATGTGTTTCCCCCAAGGTGCCAACATTTTTCGCTTCTAGGACACTCAATCGTAGATGCGCATCCGATTCTGCAGAAATCCCCCGCATCTGCGGACTCCCTAGCTCGGGCAGCACTCCGTACATGCGCGCCCATGATTGCACCTGCGGCTCAGCAGGTGCGCTATCACACCCGCACCTGCGCTCTTCCAGTCTAGACCACTTTCGCTTCTGTGCTCTTCCGCCCACATCTGCGAGCCCACAGGTGCAGTAAATTCTTCGCACCTGCGGATCCAACCAGTCTCAATCCCCAATTGCTTCTGCGACCCCTAGGTTGCTTCCGCGGTCTCACACCTGAGGCCATAACCTCGCAGGTGCGATCACACCAGAAATCTTAAGCTTCAACAATTCCCCCAAGTCCAAACTCAATTTGTTTCCAATTCGATTCGCACCCGAGGCCCCCGAGACCCGTCCAAACATAGTGACACATCCCAAAAAACTATACGGACTTAGTCGAAACCTAAAATCACGTCAAACAGCATCGAAATTATGAATCAACAGCCAAAACTTTTCTTCCAACTTTCCAACCTTCAAACTTCGCCGAACGCATTCGAATTACACTTAAACATCATAGAATGACGCCAAACTTTACGTGCAAGTTACAAATCACTATAGGAACCTATTCCAAGGCGCGGAATTCCAAATGGACATCGATTACACCAAAATTCATTTCAAATCGAACTTAAGAAATTCTTAAGCTTTCAAAATGCCAATCGTCCATAATAAGGGCCAAAATGCTTCCGGTCCACCCGATACTCAACCCGAACAAACACCCAAGTATGAAATCATCATACGAACCTAAATTCAACTCAATTCTTCATAAGCTTATGTAACACAAACCCTCTAACACCTCAAACCATCTACAAACTTCGCATTAATCTTCGTGACGGTCAGGTCACTATTACAACCGATCCATACTCGGATCGCACAAATATAACCCATCGGTAAAATAGGAAGCCTCCACTCAACATCATAAGGAACACACATCTGTAGATTGCCTCACATGTGATAACCAGCCTGCTTAGCCTCAAACTGACATCCCACTATACCTTTTCGCAGCCACAACTACTATGCAATCGCTTAATCTTCCTGATTAAGATTAAGCGACATCAATAAGAGATGAGAATCTAATTCATTCCACAATTAAGCAACATGAAAGATCCATCATTACACTCATAAATCGAGTATCAATCCACTCAGTCCTCCCAGTCACTCAGTCTTCCCAAGCCCTTAGTCCTCATATTCACCAAATTACCAAGCGAAGTGCAATGCTCAAAATGACCGGTCGGGTCATTATATGTACACTTTCAAGGTTGACCGAATTTAATAATTAAACATAAAAATCAGTATGATACCTAAATAGTGATATGTTCTATTTAATTTTCAATTATCGAAATACCACTTCAAATTCGAAAAACATATAAGAATCTAATAGATCTTGACATATGAATATGGAAGAACAAAGAGATTGATTCATTTCAGTAACACTTGATAAGAAAGTGATGATACAACACATTATTTAAAGTTAATAAAAATAGAGAACTTCATATTCTATTAAATATTACATCCCATAAGACAATCCCAAATATATCTAGATATTTTTAAAAGAAAATTCTATATAAAGTCTTAAAAGTACATATAAAAATTATATATTTATATGTCGGTTTAACCAAATCAACCCAAACCTCATCGGGTTTTTTAATCGATTTGATTTGACTTTTCGATTTGATGCAATTTTTCGGTTCTCTTTGTACACCCTTATTCAATATGAGTGCAAAGAAAATAATAGGAAAAAAATAAAGAAAATGAATGATAGATTGATAACAATGTAACACTGATACCAACTGGCAAAAGTCTCTGACCCCATTCCAGGGAAAAAAGCTGTAGAAAGTCACAAAGTCAAAGTAACTAACAAAGATAACAGCGTAACATTGACACCAACTGGCAAAAATCTCTTACAAAACTAAAATGCAAAATTCCGATGCATGTATTTTCCTTAGCGTTCGAATCTCGGTAAGTGCCTGTTGTTATTTATTTATTTAGTCCGGGTAGAACTGAGTACATGTGGACAGTAAACCAAGACTAATTGTGTTTCAAAATTAACCACAACTTGCCCTTCTAAATTTATTACTTTAATTTCTTAACTTGAATTCAATAAAATTTATTCTATAATTTAATCTGCTTCAGAAAGTTTCCTCACCATGAAGTGAATTCAGATTCTTCCTTTCTTAAAATTCGACGAAGCATGCATGATATTTGGTGTATAGCTCTTTTTCTCTAATTATTGGAATTAGTTTACTATTTATGACACAAAAAATTTGTTCCCTTTCCTCTGCAAATAACAGCTTCTCGGTACTAACAAGAATTATTCTAGATTTTATTTAAACATCCTAGAGTTAAATAAATTCTGTTAAATTGAATTTCTTGGATTAAAATTTATAAATTAAATAGATCAATACGAAAAAGTAGAAATAAACAATTTTTTTGTATCATTTTAAAAGATATTTCCAACTTTGTTAAAACTTTAAAATGCCGACTTTAAAATGACTTCATTTTGCTATTATGCTAAGAGCAAAAAAGAAAAGAAATGTTATCAAACCTGGCTTGCCATGTCTGACACCCTTATACAAATAGGTATCGTCATCTGAACTTGCTTATACAAAATTCTGGGTTCACTGCATTCCAAATGACACAAATTCCTTACTTTAGAAATTAAAGCCTATTAACAAAAATTATAAATAACCTGTGTATTATATTGGTGATAGTGAAAGTGAAGTTAAGACTAATAGTTGAAAAATTAGTCCAACCAAAGTTTGAGGACACTTGGGTTCAATCGTTTATAGATTAATTTGCATGTTTTCGATAGTTGAGACTCGATATAGCAACTGTGTTTGTTGAAAAATGAGTTGATTAAGCATGAGGTGAAGAATTGAAAGTAGAGGTGATTAAGCCAAGGTGGAGTAATCCCTAACATACGTCACGAATTTCAATGTCTTCAACCATAGGTTCCTTCGCTGAAGTTGAAGCAGCAAATTTCTGAAAATAAACACCTATAGAATTAAGGTACAACCCAGAACGCCAGTGAAATCCCACAATAGCTGCACCTTCTTTAATCACAAGTGAAAATGGGTTCCACCAGCCTCATACCCAAATGGTCCATAATTCTTTGCATTAGTTATAAAACGTAGAACTTTTATAACCGAATGGCCATAAAAGCGTCCAAATGTCCCCTTGATGCATGTTAAATATTCCAGAGGAATTGCCTCAATAACAACCCGAGATTATTGCAAATTACATATCGGTTAAATAAGTAGCAGAGTCGAAAATTTTGACAAGAATTCAGAAAAGTGAAATAATGTCATATTAGGATTCGAAATATGTGGACCTAAAGGAAATTCAGACACTTAGTTGAATCCTCTCAATGCAAAGGCAGTGGGAAAGTTAAATATGAGGCAACATGTGCATTCATATCTTTGACTTGAAATATGCTTATATAACTATAGATTTTACGTTGTGTACACTAGAAATGCAAAAAGTTGCTACACAATCTTATTAAGTTGACCTATAACATGATTTTCAAATCAAGAGCCTGATAAGGTAAGATAAATGAATAACCTGCTATAACTGGTTTAATTATCTTAATAATTAATTTTTTACATAATTTAAACTCATTGCTATGACATGACACACATTTTACTTGAGAAGAACGTTGTCTCTTCGACCACAATTTTTTGGACTTACCTTGTCTCTTCGACCTCCATTCCCACCAAACTTTGGTGAGTCTATGGTAGTACCTTTTTCAATAACAGTTCTGAACATGATGGAGTATATGAGCAATCAATATTTCTTTAATGGCTCCCCATTCAGATCCACCAGTGCCTCCCCATGGCTCCACCAATATTGAGTCCGCTTGATCGTAACTCACTTGATTTCCCTTCACATTAATAACAAACCAATGGCTGAATTATCAATTTTTATCCATATATTGGTAACCTTGTAGTGAAAATAAAATAGAATGAAAATAGGCACAGTCATGTAAAAGAAGAGAAGGCAAGGTCTACCATTCTTGGCGATTTGCTTTGATTTTTTTAAATCCCTTTCTATTAATATTTCCTATGATCATTCTATTTAAAGTTATTCATTCTATATAAGGTGTTAGAAGAGTAACATAACTCATTAGCTTTAAGAAAGAGATCCGTGCTTGTGTGTAAGTATGAGGTAAAGTAATGGAAGTAGAGGTAATTAAGAAAAGGAGGAATTTAACAGTGAGAACTAGTTAATTAATCCGCCTTTGTGCGGCCAAAAAAAATTACCAGTGAGTTATAAAGTGATCATTTTGAATAGCCCATAAATAAAAAGGAGAAAGACAAGAACTTAAACTAATTTTTCATCTATAAAAGTTATATCTGACTATTAATAAAACTTAAAAAATATCATAAAACAGTAACGCTATGTTACAACTTTTTATCTTTTTAAATCTAGAATTTAATTACATCGTGTCTCTCTGCTTTCATCTCTATATTTCTTTGCTGCTCACAGAATACTAAGATTAAAAGGTTAGAGGATCAATTTAGGGAGAGGAAAAGAGTATAACCTCAAAAATTAACATATTGGAACTAAAAAGAAAGATGATGTCACGATCCAAAATTCCACCACAGGCATCGTGATGGCACTTACTCTCTAAGATTAGGTAAGCCGATTACAATTATATTTCGGGGCCATTTTTTTTGAAACATATAGTTTAATACAAGTGTCGAAACCAAAAGGGGAAACAAATATAACAACCTCCCAAGACTGGTAATAATGAGTCACGAACTCTAACTAAATACATGCAGTGATCTTAAGGATCGAATATACAATACTGTTCGAATAAGAGTTGACAGTACAATAAAATAGAAAGACTCCAAGGGACTGCAACTACCAAGCAGCTCTACCTTGAATCCTTGCAATCAACACACTAACTCTGCCCGAGTCCGATATCTCTAATACCTGGCTCTGCACAAAAAAGTGCAATAGTATAGTATGAGTACACCACGGTCGGCACCCAGTAAGTATCAAGACTAACCTCGTTGGAGTAGTGACGAGGTACAGTCAAGACACTCACTAGTCAAATAACATGTGCAATATAATAGTATACAATAGTACTAGAAAATAACTAGCAATGATATCAACAAAAATAACTAGTGATATAAACAGCAAGGCAACAAGAACAACATAATTATTGCTCAAACGAATAAGGAACACAAGTACAACCAATTAATCAACTCCTTCAAATATAATTCTTTCACATATGATTCTTTCAAATAAATCGAATATACTTCTTTCAAATAAATATATTTCGAATATAAATCTTTCAAATAAATATCTTTCGAATATAATTCTTACAAATAAATCACTATGTGATACCTCATTCCATAATGATAAAAATTTTGGGGCTCAGCATGCTTTCATATTTTCACGGCACCTCGTGCCCAGATTTTCTATCACAACTGCACGGACAACTCACATGCCAATAACAAAATCATCATATTTCTCCGGCACCTCGTGCCCATATTTCTTTCATAACCGCATGGACAACTCACGTGCAAATAATAAAATCATCATATTTCCACGGCACCTCGTGCCCCATATTTTATACCACATCTGCACAGACAGTTCACGTGCCAATAATTTAAACCGCCTAGCAATAGCCACAGGCTCACAATTTCGACATGAATCAGACTATTATCAAGTTTATCGAAGCAACAAGACAAGTTGCACAAGAGATAAAAATAAACACAAGAAAAATCACAACATTACATAAAAATCACCATCACAATAATCCCACATCATCACGTATCATCTTTGACAATAGCCACCTTTATCTCTCCTATAGCCACCCATATCACTCCATAATAATAGCCACCCTTATTCCTCCGCCCTGGCAATATCAATAGCCACCCTTATCTCTCCCCCAAACAATATCAATAGCCACTGTTATCACTCCTATAGCCACCCTTATCTCTACTTATAATAACCTCCTTTATCTCTCCTCCAAGACAGTACCCTAACACACATAACAACAGTGATATGCAACCCGTATGTCTGCATATTATCAACAGTGAAATGCCAACCTTATACCCACATAATATCAACAGTGAAATGCCACCCTTATGTCCTCATAATAATAACTCAAATCATACAACATTTTGTACGGAATATTATCACGACAACACAGTACAACAATTCATATCACAATTTGCCCATAGGCCACGATCAACACCAAAGATACAACAAAATCAATTAATTTCACAGCATATAGCCCAAGGCTCCACACAACATATATGAAACTTCAAAAACAACAAGGATGGAAAAGTAACTCAGCATAGGATAACACCTTCTTTAATCCAAATTTTTGATAAATATATTAATGCTTCAATTTAGACTTATTTAAATAATTATTAGCAGATAATTAAGGAATCCATAATAAAATTATTTCCAAGAAATGCCAACCCAACTAACCACAAAATTTCATGTAAACATCAAAGTGGCAAGCACACCAAATTATCATATAAAAACAACCTCGGCAAATGAGGAATGAGGCATGACAAATAAAGGTTTTAATAAGTGCCAACGATTTTCAATTTAATACATAAGGGCGTCTACGAATTTTAACCGATATAATTTTCCCATATAAACCAATTACGTACTCATCACCTCGCGTATATGGTTTTCTATTTCAAAATTTCCATATACGACTCAATGCCTAAAGGGTAATACCCCCCACTCAAGATTAGACAAGATACTTACCTTTTTGAAGTTATGCTAATATTTCAAAATAACCTTCTTGCTTGAATTGGCCTCCGGATTGCTCAAATCTATCTAAATTAATTGTATAACTAATTAAAATTCATCAGAAATAATTTCAGATAATAAAATGTCGACTTAAAAGTTTACATTATAAAGTCAACCAAAAGTCAACACGAGGCCCGCCTCTCGGATCTCGATAGAATCTTCACGAAATCCAAACACCCATTCCGATACGAGTTCAACCATACCAATTTTATCGAATTCCAACAACAAATCGTCCTCCAAATCTTAAATTTCAAATTTGAAGAGTTTTATAAAAATCCCAACTTCCTCCATTAAAACTTGAATAAAACAATGAATATAACCATGGATTATGAAATATAATCATTTTCAGATATAGAACACTTACCCCAGTAGAAGTTGTGAAGAAATCCTCAAAATCACCCAAGAACCAAGCACCAAAAATTCCAATCGAAAATAAAAATATTTCTTGAAGATCTAAGGATTTCATGGTGGATTGTGTTAGTTCTAGAGTGGAAATGATAGAATGAAACACTAAATTAGTAGGGATTACTCACCTTGGAGATGGGGGAGTTGGAGGTCTTGAGAGAGTGGAGGAAACCCCCAAAATTCGACCCGAAGTGAGTAATTAATATTTCGAGCGCCACAAATGGCGTGGGGCGCTACCTGTGGCCCTGTTTCCAGAACCTCAAAAATTCCAGCGCCTGGGTTAGCGCCCCACGCTACCCTGGGCGCTGGTGACGAAATTTGTTTCTATTTCTCCCGGGTCAAGGTTATTTCGGTAACCACCACTTTCATACAAGATTTATTCAAGAATTTTCCTGAGGTACCAAACCTTAAAATCACGAATCATACATCGATTCAAGCCTAAGAAACTTATGAACTTCCGAATTCGAAATTCTACATTCGATGCTGAAACCTATCAAATCAAGTCCGATTAACCTCAAATTTTGCACATGAGTCATAAATAATATAATGGACCTGTTCATTTCCGTAATCAAATTTTGACCCCGATATCAATAAAGTCAACTCTCGGTGAAACTTCTAAAACATATGTTCCATTTTCCAACTTTCGCCAAAATGCGTCGAATTGTTCGACGGACTTCCAAATCCATATTCGGACAAACGCATAAGTGCGAAATCAAACGAAGCTATTGGAATCATCAAAATTCCATTCCGGAGTCATTTTCTCAAAAGTCAAAATTCCGGTCAACTCTTTTCATTTAAGCTTCAAAAGTAAGAATTGTTCTTTCATTTTAATTCTGAATCTTTTGGAAACCAAACTCGATCGCACATGTACGTTCTCATACATATTATGGAGTTTCCGGGAAGTTAAGTCACTGAACGGAACGTTAATTCTCAAAACGACAAGTCGGGTCATTACATTCTCCCCCTTTTAAAACATACTTTCGTCCTTGAACGTGCCAAGAATTATTCTGAGGGCTTCAATTTACTGAGTGCATTTACTATACATATACTCGTGGGTGATCCTATGTCACTGCAATCGTCATAAGTCCGACAACACCATCTCAATTGAGATTATTTCTCATGTTTACACTTATAAGACTTAAAACCAAATTTCTTACACTTCAATCATTTTCAAAAAGACCTGATTTTTCACATCGACATACGGTATTAGACTCAACCGGCTGTAGCAACTCGTGCCTACTCTCGCACGACAAATTCATATAGCGTGACATATCATACATAGACTCATAATAATAACTCTGGCCACAATGACTGCTCATAATCAATTTTAGCACCGACAATTAAATTTCATCTCAGTTCAAGCCTAGTTTCAAACCTTGACACTATTAACAACGATTTCAGGAACATGAAAATTCATAATTATTCATCCGAATTAATGATTCACATTTAACGCCATCTGGGCACACACCTCGTAGGCTAAAACACAATAAGCACAACACAACTATGACTAATATGTGCAGATAAAAATACAAATGAATTACCAAAAAAGCCCAACAGGCATAACTTCGTATATGTATTATAATGCAAAAATTTTCACAAGGGAGAATTTAAAACACATGAATTAAACCACAAAGATCTCATCTCGATATAACATCCACCGCGGCACGTATCCCGGTTTAAACATATCAATTCACATTAAAATGTGAGGATCCCCTTCTCAGCTCTGAATCACAAGTATTATGCACATCGTGCCAATTGAATCTTTTTCCATTTCTTCCTTCTTTTAAATAAATCTCGACAACAATTTCACAACACATAATGAACTCCCATATCGGTAAGGCATTAAATTTCGATATTTTACCCAAACTATCCTGAATATATATATCAAAACCCACTGTATTGAGTAAAAGAAAGTCACCTTTAGCCTCACAACTCTCATTAGTGACCAAAACAGAATGATAAACACGGCTGTTGCCACAGAATCTCCCCACAAGGGTAAACAAATAAGTAGATTTACAGAATTACGAAGCTCACCCATAAGTGGAGCATGATAGGAGGTCTCACCTAGATATTCAGAACCGAATCAAATTAGGGATAAATATCCGTTTATAACAAATCAGGACCGTACCTGTAGTGACACCATATGGTGTAGCGGTCTCAGCCAATTCATAGCAATTATATCAACGGGCTGGGCCTCCTCCTATTGGGCGCCTTCTACCCGCCTGTCCTCCACCCCTAACTGGTTGTGCACGTGGGGTATTAACTGGAATAAAGCCTATATCCTAAGTGTTATGATGAAATTCGCCTCTCCCAAGTCTTGGATAATATCTCATGATGTTCCTGGTATCACCACACTCATAACAACCCCTTTGGGGGCGTGACTGCTCATACTAAGACTGTGTCGGATAACTGGAATAACCACTGTAAGAACCCCATGCCAATGGTGCACTAAAAGTACTAACTGGAACACTATGAGTATCCTGAATTTTAGACTGGGCTAACCGACTGCTCGAGCCTCCGCCATGATGAGTCATAGTTGCATAGTAGAATCCAGTGAATCCTTTAGAGTTTTAGAGACCTTTTGGCCTCCTTAGACTCTTTTTCCTCGAACACGTTCAAACATTCTGGAAATCTCTACTACTTGCTGAAATGAAATGTCAGTCTGCAACGCTCGAGACATACAAATTTTAAATTTATAACGAACCCTTCGATGAATTTGCGAACCTGATCTCTAACTGTAGGAACCAAGATAGGTGCTTGACGGGCCAACTCACTGAACTTGATGGCATATTTTGACACCGTCATGATGCCCTGAGGCAACCGTTCAAACTCTGTGCGCCGCGCATCCCAGAAAGTCTGGGGAACAAACTCTTTCAGAAACATCTCGAAAATTTAGCCCAAGTTGGTGGTATTGCATCGGTTGGTCTATCCTCTTCATAAGCTTTCCACCATTGATACGCTACCCCTAACAGCTAAAATGTAGTAAAGACAACTCCACTCACTTCCATAATACTCATGGTGCGGAGAATATGGTGACACTTTTCTAGAAATTCCTAGGCATCCTCGGTAGCTATGCCACTGAAGGTAGGTGGACTATACCTCTTAAATCTCTCAAGTCTCTTTTGTTATTCCTTTAATGCCTCTAGCCTGAACTCAGGCTGAACAGGAATAACATGTTGTACCGGTACTATACCCGGAACCAGACCAATAAGAACCTGCTACTCTGGAGTACGGACGTTTGGAGTCTGAACTCCTCCCCCAATCTGTGAAATATTTGGTGAAATGGAGATCAATCCTGCTTGAGTTAATATACCAAACATGTTCAGGAATTGTGCTAATGTCTACTAAGTCGCTGTTCTAGCTGTGAATTGTCCCGAACTCGAGCTACTAGCGGCTCCTCAACTGCCCCTCTGATTTGTGTTCTAGCTGTGACACATGCCCTTTCTCGGCCTCTACCTCAGCCCCGACCTCATGTGATCCTAGCAGTACGCGCGAATTTCTGCTCAACTGACCCAGTAGAATATGTCCTCACCATCTGTGAGAGCATAGAGATGCAAAGGCTCAAACTTCAAAATCAACAAATTTCGCACGACAGGAATGAAAGAAGTGGAAATTTCCTAACAATTCTGTAGCCTCTCGAAGATAAGAACATACGTCTCTGGACCGATGCGCAAGACTCTAGTAGACTTGTTTGTGACTCGTAGAAACTATGAATCTAGAGCTCTGATACCAACTTGTCATGACCCAAAATCTCACCACAGGCATCGTGATGGCACTTAGTCTCTAAGACTAGGTAAGCCGATTGCAATTACATTTTGAGCCATTTTTTTAAACGTATAATTTAATACAAGTGTCGAAACCAAAAGAGGAAACAAATATAACAACCTCCCAAGACTGGTAATACTGAGTCACGAACTCTAACTGAATACATGCAGTGATCTTAAAGATCGAATATACAATACTGTTCGAATAAGAGTTGACAGTACAATAAAATGGAAAGACTCCAAGGGACTACGACAACCAAGCAGCTCTACCTTAAATCCTTGCGATCAACATAGTAACTCTACCCGAGTCCGATATCTCCAATACTTGTCTCTGCACAAAAATATGAACAAGTTTAGTATGAGTACCCCATGGTCGGTACCCATTAAGTATCAAGACTAACCTCGATGGAGTAGTGACGAGGTACAGTCAAGACACTCACTAGTCAAATAACTTGTGCAATATAGCAGTATGCAATAGTACTGGAAAATAACTAGCAATGATTGCAAAAACAATAACCAGAGATATAAACAGCAAGGCAACAACAATACCATAATAATTGGTCAAATGAATAAGGAACACAAGTACAACCAATTAATCAACTCCTTCAAATATAATTCTTTCACATATGATTCTTTTGAATAAATACCTTTCGATTATACTTGTTTCAAATAAATATCTTTCGAATATAAATCTTTCAAATAAATATCTTTTGAACATAATTCCTTCAAATAAAATCACCATGTGATACCTCATTTCATAATCATAAAAATTTTGGGTCTCAACCCGCTTTCATATTTCCACAGCACCCCGTGCCCATATTTCTATCACAACCACACGGACAAGTCACGTGCCAATAATAAAATTATCATATTTCCTCGGCACCTCGTTCCCATATTTCTTTCATAACTACACGGACAACTCACGTGTCAATACTAGAATCATCATATTTCCCTAGCACCTCGCGCCCACATTTCATACCATATCTACACGGACAGTTCACGTGCTAATAATATAAATCGCCCGGCAATAGATTGGGGCTCACAATTTCAACTTGAATCGAACTATTATCAAGTTTATTGAAGCAATAAGACATGTTGCACAAGAGATAAAAATAAACACAAGGAAAATCACAACATCACACAAAAATCTCCAACATAATAATCCCACATCATCACGTATCCTCCTTGACAATAGACACCGTTATCTCTCCTATAGCCACCCGTATCACTCAATAATAATAGCCACCCTGACAATATCAATAGCCAACCTTATCCCTCCGTCCTGACAATATCAGTAGCCACCGTTATCGCTCCTATAGCCACCCTTATCTCTCCTTATAATAGCCTCCCTTATCTCTCCTCCCAGACAGTACCCTAACATACATAACAACAGTGATATGCCACCCTTATGTCTGCATATTATCAACAGTAAAATGCCAACCTTATACCCACATAATAATAACTCAAATCACACAACAATTTACACGGAATATTATCACTACAACACAATACAACGATTCATATCACAATTTGCCCATAGGCCATGACCAACTCCAAAGATATAACAAAATCAACAAATTTCACAGCAAATAGCCCAAGGCTCCACACTACGTATATGAAACATCAAAAACAACAACAAGGATGGAAAAGTAACTCTGCATAGGACAACAACTTCTTTAATCCAATTTTTTTATAAATATATTAATGCTTCAATTTAAACTTATTTAAATAATTATTTGCAGATAAGAAATCCATAATAAGATTATTTCCAAGAAATGTCCACCCAACTAACCACGGAATTTCACATAAAAATCAAAGTGGCAAGCACACCAAATTATCATTTAAAAAAACCTCGGCAAACAAGGAATGAGGCATGACAAATAAAGGATTTAATAAGTTCCAACAATTTCCAATTTAATACATAAGTGTGTCTACGAATTTTAACCGATATAATTTTCACATATAAAGCAAGTACGTACTCATCACCTCGTGTACATGGTTTTCAATTACAAAATTTCACATAAGACTCAATGCCTAAGGGGTAATTCCCCAACTTAAGGTTATGCAAGATACTTATCTTTTTGAAGTTATGCTGATATTCTAAAATAAATTTACTGCTTGAATTGACCTCCGGATAGCTCAAATATATCCAAATTAATTGTATAACTTCATTAAAATTTATCGGAAATAGCTTCGGATAATAAAATATTGACTTAAAATTTTACATTAAAGAGTCAACCAAAACTCAAAGCGCGGCCCCCCTCTCGGAACCTGACAAAATTTTCACGAAATTCGAATACCCATTCCAATACAAGTTCACTCATACTGATGTTTAGCGTAAAGCATATATATATTTCTGTGTATATCGCCTCATATTTGACTCTTGTTTCAGGACATTGGTATGTTAAATGCTATGATTTATATTAATTTGAAGTATTTTTATGTGTAGGAATGAGTCGGGAGCAATTGGGGGCGAAACGCGCAAGATTTGAGCCAAAACGAACAAAACCAGACAATGGAGCATCTGGGCGCCACAGGCAGCGCCTGGCGCCACCTATGGCGCTGGAGACAAAATGCAAATTGAGGCAGCGCCCTGCTAGGCGCCTGGCGCTACCCAGGGCGCCGGTGACGAGATTTTGTCCAATTTCGCCCGTGACAAGGTTATTTCGGCCCTAGACCTACCCAACACGTATAAAAGCAAGACTAAACCTATTTTTGAGGGGAGAGACGCCACTTTGGAGGAAAAACACACACGGGATCGTTCGGAAGCGGAGAATTCTCAGTTTTCTTCAATTTTTTTCTAGTATTTTCCAATTGATTCAAAACTTATGCAATTGTGTGATTATATTATGAGTGGCTAAACACTCATTGTTCTGGGGTTGTGATTAGCCATGAATATTGTTGTTTAACCTTAACTTAACCTTGATTATAATTCACCAACATATGGTTGGTTCTTCAATTCTGTGTTTAATTGCTTAATTGTCTGGCCAGCAGTTAGGTTCTATTTACTATCTATGTTATGCCTGGGAAAGCCATGTTTAGATTAGAGAAGAGTTGAAGAGAGCATGATCTTAACCCTTAGGGGGAGCAGATTTGTGGTTGGGATAGGAATATACCTAATCACCGTACTTAATTAAATATCATGATCTTATTGTGTTCTTAATAGATTGATTTCATAGGAATATAGGCGTTAATCTATTGAGAATAGGTGAGTAGTACTTCGGGAGAAGGCTATGAGAGCATTTATCGATTAATTAGCAACTATGAGTGAATTATATGAAAGGGAGAGTTAATTCGAACACAATACGATGGTGAATCGATCATAACCCTGGAAAACTTTTCTGTACTGAATAAACAACAACCAACTAGTTACTTAATAATCTAGTTATTATTTAGAATTGTAGTTTAGCATAATTAAACTCTTGAACTCGAATTTAGCTTGACTGAATAACAATATTGGTGTGTTAGCGAGTAGCTGATATAAGTCTCTGTGGGTATGATATCTGGACTTCCAAATCCTATATTACTTATCGGTCACGTATACTTGCGTGTGCGTTAGGGAGCAACACATACGAAGTTTATTGAATTCCATAACAAATGGTCCTCCTAATCTTAAATTTCCGGTTTTTAAGAGTTTACAAAAATCCCAATTTCCTCCATTAAAACTAGAATTAAACAATGAATATAACCATGGATTTATTAAATATAATCACTTTCAGATATAGAACACTTACCCAAGCCTAAGTCGTGAAGAAATCCTCAAAATCGCCGAAGAACGGAGCTCCAAATATCCCAATCGAAAATGAAGAAATTTCTTGAAGAGCTAAGAATTTCATGGTGGATTGAGTTAGTTCTAGAGTGGAAATGATAGAATGAAACACTAAATTAGTAGGGATTACTCACCTTGGAGATGGGAGGAGTTGGAGGTCTTGAGAGAGTGAAGGAAATCCCCAAAATTCAACCAAGAGGAATGGGGGAAAATGAACCCCGAAGTGAGTAATTAATATTTTGAGCACCACAGGAGGCGTGGGGCGCTACCTGTGGCCTTTTTTCCAAAACCTCAAAAATCCCAGTGCCCGGGCTAGCGCCCCACGCTACCCTGGGCGCTGGTGACGGGATTTTATTCTATTTCTCCCGGGTTAAGGTTATTTCGGTAACCATCACTTTCACACAAGATTTATTCAAGAATTTCCCCAAGGTACCAAACTTCAAAATCACGAATCACACATTGATTCAAGCCTAAGAAAATTATGAACTTCCGAATTCGAATTTCTACATTCGATGTCGAAACCTATCAAATCAATTCCGGTTGGTCTCAAATTTTTCACACGAGTCATAAATGATATAATGGACATGTTCATTTCCGAAATCGAATTTTGACCCCGATATCAATAAAGTCAACTCTCGGTCAAACTTTCTAAAAAAAATCTTCCAATTTCCAACTTTAGACAAAATGCGTTGAATTGTTCGATGGACTTCAAAATCCAATTTCGGACATACGCCTAAGTCCAAAATCACCATACAAAGCTATTGGAATCATCAAAATTTTGTTCCGGAGTTGTTTTCTCAAAAGCAAAACTCCGATCAACTATTTTCATTTAAGCTTCAAATGTAAGAATTGTTCTTTCATTTTAATTCCGAATCTTCCGAAAACCAAACTCGACCGCACATGAACGTTATAATACATATTTCGAAGTTGCCCGGGATCTTATGTGGCTGAACAGAACGTTAATTCTCGAAATGACAAATCGAGTTGTTACAGATGATAAAGGATCATTGACACAAGAGCATTTAATCATATGATAGGTTATTTAAAATTATTGCATAATGTGCATAAAATGTACAGATGTCCTGTTACTTCGCCTGATAGAAGTAATGTCGTAGCCACCAACGACGGTTTAAAGAAATATTTAGGAAATTTTGTTTTGAAAAATATTCTTTATGTGACCGGCTTAACGTGCAATTTGATATCTCTGTCGCAATTGATAGATCACTCAGATTGTTTTCCTATGCATTAAACTTTTATGTGTTATATAGAACATGATCATCTCGAGGATGTTGATTGGAGAGACTCTACTATTTTTAAAACAAGACGAGGGTATGTGCCTGAAGATAGGTGGTGTTGACTCGTTGGATCTTTGGTACAATCATTTGGGACATCCTTCTCTACAAGTGACAAAATTAATTTTTGTTGTAGATTTTAAGAAAAAATTTGATTCTGAATAAGAGCTGTGATGTGTGTCATCAGGAAAACAAAAGAGAGGAGATTTTCGTATGAGTAATTTTACAGTTTCTAACATTTGTGAATTAATTCATTGTAATTTATAGGGACCTTATCGAATGACTTCGTCTTGTGGTGCATCATATTTTTTACTATTGTAGATGATTATTCGCGCGCTGTATAAATTTTCTTATCGATTGATAAGGAAAGAAGTAGCCAAACTGTAAAGAAATGTTTTGCTATGGTAGAGAGACAATCCAATAAGCGAGTTAAAATTTTCAGGAGCGAATGAAACAAAATTAACTTGTATAAAAAACTAATTTCTGAAGTGTGGGATTATTTTCAAACTTCATGTACAAGGGCACCAGATCATTGATGTTAGGTAGAAATTGGCTGGACGTCAATTTTGAAATAGTCTTAGTTTCTTTAACTTTGTGAGCACGGTTGATATATTTACTCTTTTATATGTCAGTGTTTGACTTGTCACCAAGTTCAAAAAAGAAACTTTTAAAATTTGTGATCTAAAATAAACCATAAATATTTGTGTGGCTGTAAATCAAATGGATAAAATAGAAATATTAAAGATAGATTATTTTTAAATAAGAAAAGATAACATTCTTTTTGGGACTGATTAAAAAAAATAATCTCACATAAAATGGGACAGAGAGAGTAACAAACTCTGGTTGTAAATACTATTCATAGGTGGAAGTGCAATTTTTAGAGTTTCTGCTATTTTGGTCTATTTCTTGTGGATGTAATTTCTACTATTTTTTCCTGTTTCTTATGTGCGGTGCAGTGTTTGGTGCTTCAATTTTTGGAATTTGACAGACTTTCCTAGTGTTTCTGCTTAATTATTTTTTATCAAAGTTCTCGCTAAATCTAACAAATAGAGTTTTCTAAATATTTTGACAGTGACCAAACATGATCAATTTTGGCAAACCTAAAGCAGCAAAACAATTCAGGAATATAAGCTTTTAACTAGTTCACAACTCTTCACCTCATGAATTAACTTTCGTGATCAAAGACAGACGAGTTCGTGATTGAATGTATTAGAACTAGTCTCACCTCACCTCAGTGTGACAATTGAGTCGGGTGGTCGAGCAACATTACCGCCATTGCAAATTCGGGTGTAATGCTTAGCGAGAAATAGCGTTGGCCTCAAATTAAAGAGGAAAAGAAATTTTAGATGTGAGAAGGTTGAAAATTATCAGTTTAGGAGTTTTTAGTTTTGAAATTCCACCACATCTTGGCAGCAAAAGCATTACAAAAATCTTGGATGGATCTAAATCCTACCTCTCCTTCAGAAGTTGGGTAGCATAAATCAGACCACTTCATCCAATCAAATGTGTTTGTCCTCCAATTTTCCTCAGAAAAAATTAGCCATAATATTCTCTATTTGTTTAATGATAGTTTTAGGTGGAGATAACACTGACAGCTGATGAAGAGATAGTGCTTGCAACTAGTGGTAGAAAAATGGATAAGAAAAAATAGTTATCCACCCATATTATTCATTAAAAAATGGGTTGGATAATGAATTTTTTAAAATGGATCGAATATGGATAAGAAGCATATCATCCATTTAGAAAACGAATAACCAGTCGATTACTAATGGGATTAACTTTTACATTTGTAAAGCTTCAAATTGAGGGTTTCTCAAGTTTGGGGACTAAAAATTCTCCTAAAAGTGAGCATGTTCAGAAAATAATGGATAATATGGACATCGATATTATCTGTTTTTGCTTACCCATTTTTGACCTGCCCATATCCAACTCGACCTGCCCGTTTGCCAGCCCTACTTACAACACAGATTTGACAAGAGTAGCTTTACCACCATAAGAAAGCATTTGCCCCTTGCCAGCCTTGTAATCTTGCAGCTACCTTTGCCACCATATTATTAAAGTAGGCAACCTTTTTCCTTCCAGCATAAATAGGACACCCAATGTATTGCATATGGAATTTTTGAAGCTGTGACACTAGTGATTCTGCCCACCTCTGCAATTGTATCATCGGGAGAATTTGAATACATAAAGAAACCTGACTTCTGCTTATTTACCAATTGGCGTGAGATTTGTTGATAGATTTTCAAATTAGTTATCATCATCTTCAAAGATTCTGGATCATCAGAGGAGAACAAAATAGTGTCATCCACATAGGATAAATGAGTAATAATAGGCTCTTTCCTATCAACAACATAAGGAATAAATCCAGCATTTACTAAACTATCTATCAATCTTGAAAAAGAAGTTTAGCTCCTATGACAAATAATGAGGGTGATAAAGGGCCCCCTGCTTGATTCATCTGGTTGACTTAAAGAAATCATATCTACCCCTATTTATGTTCACTGAGTACCGTACATTTGAGAGTCTCCTCCATACTCTGTCTATTCATAGTTCATTGAATCTAAGATGTCATGTAAAGCTTCAGTACTACATTTCCATGTTGCTTAGGTTTTTTGATGCTATATACCATCTCCTGAGTCAACATAATATTTTTTGTGATTGGTCTCCCTTTAATAAAGCCTGTTTGGTTAGGAGAGATCATTTTCTGCATAAATAGGGCCAGTCTTCAATTCAACAACTTTAAGATGATCTTGCAGGTGAAGTTACTCAGATTTAAGTGTCCGAGTTCACTAAACTGTTGTGGGCACCTCACCTTAAGTATGAGTACAAGGCATGTATGTGTGAATGCCTCTGGTAATTCAGTATCTGCAAAAAAAATTAAGTATCATTGGTAAATGATCATTCTTGATCATCTCCTAAATAGAATGATAGAACTTAGACATTCCACCAGGTCCTGGTGCACTAAGTCTGCTCATCGACATCACCATCTACTTTATTTCCTCTTTCGTAGGGATAGCATTCAGTGCCGAATTCTCTTCACTGCCTATCATCTTTGGTAGTAGGTTCACTGGTGATAGGTCTCTATTCTGTATTTCCTGAGAAAATTATTTCTGAAAATGTTCCATAGTTTCATTGGCTATGTCTTCCTCTCATTCAATCTAGTTGCCATCCCCCTTCCTTATTTTCTTAAGAGAAAGTCTCTTTTTCCTTCCCTTAACAACTGAATGAAAAAAATTAGAATGACTTCACCCTCTACAAATCATCCAATCCCACCTCTCTGTTTCCAATAATTCTCCTCTTTTTTTACTGCTCTAATCGGTTCTGCATTAACCTGGTTAAGAGTAGTTCTATTGTTTCAGAGTTATCAACAATGGATATAGCCTCCGGGTCTGCTACCCTATCTTCAAGCTCTTTTACTTTATCAAAAATGCTACTAATAGAGTTTCTACACCACTCAGATAACCTCTTTGCCGTATTTTTTAGTTTAAAATAAAATCTCCACTTTGGAGAGCCATTAATCTCCTCATTCCATACTTGTTCCACCACATCCATGAAGTCAGGTTCATCAACCCAAAAGTATAAGAATTTAAAATATTTAATAGGTTCCTTACTCTTGGAAATCACTTCGATGAATATAAGGGAATGATCAATACCAGTTCTAATTAAGTGTGAGACATTTGTAGTAGCAAACTGATTCATCCATTCTTGATTCACCAGCACTTTATCCAATTTCTTCCAAAATCTCATATTAGGAGTCCATCCATTACACCAAGTAAAATTGGAGCCAGTATACCCAACATCCATTAGGTCACAACCTATTATACACCGTAAAAACGTCATACTTTTCGCCATTCTATGTGGACTTTCTCCCATTTTTCATAGGATGAAGAATGCATTAAAATCTCCAGCCACAATCCAGGGTATCTTACAAGTATCAGACAAAAGCTTAAGACTATCCCATAGGGCTTCTCTCTTACTTGCTTTACATTTAGCATAAACAAATGACATCAAAAGAGAACTTTCATCCACTGTCACTTCACATGTAAATTGTTGCTCATCAGACTGCACCACTTGACATATGACTAGTTCATCTCAAATTACCCATATATAACTATTAACATTGAAGAATGCATTGTCATAACCCAACATTCTTTTGTATTTTTCCAGTTTATCTACCTTGTAGAAAAGTTTTGATATTGCAATAATAGAAAATTCCTAGCTTTTAATTATTTATATAAGTCTCTCAAGGGCATCCATAGATTTTATGCTCCTAAAATTTCAAAAAAGAGACTTAATCATGATAAACTTATTCAGAGAGTTTTTGACCTTGTGATAAGCTCACATGGTGTTTGTTGGATTGCCTGCCTTTCTCTTTTTAAACCAGTACCTCCCTTCGGATTTGATCTGCCTCTAGGTGACAGATGAGCCTTGCCAAGCACTTCATCCACTGCGATTGCAAAGTTTTCATTTGGGTTAGTTGAGGAGCAAAATCTTTAATATGTGACTTCATATTCTCATCACTATCTTCGTTATTGCCTTCACTGTTATCCTCATTGTAAACACTAGAATAGTCACCACTATCTTCTGAGCTTTCACCATCCTCATAATCAGTCTCTTTTGCACTATCCTCTTAATCCTCAAATGATTCAGACAGTTCTCGTGGACTCTCCTCGTCAATCTCAAGTTTCTTTAGTGAGGTCTCCAAGTTGGATCCACATATTAGCTTGTTGAAAGCATTTTGCACTTGTCCAGGATCAATAATATGAGATGTAGTCGCTTCCTCCCTTTGTCTATTTACCTCTTCTTTACAAATGTGGTCTTCTTATTGTTATCATTTTGCTTTGTACCTGTGCCAACATTGTTTTTCTCCATAAGAGTAGTAGGTGTTGTGTTTCTACCCTTTATGTGTCTTTCTAATTCCTTAGGAGTCATTTCAGGTGACTCAAAAACTATTTCCTCTAATGTAGCATGCTCTTCCCTAGTGTTCATTGACTTCTCTACCTCCTGATCTTCCTTCCCCATCCTCATCTTTTCCATTTTATTGCCCACTATCTCCTGTCTAGAAATATTTGTATTTGCCTCTACTTCTTCATTTTTTACATTTGACACTTGTTGTTCTTGCCATTTGACTTGTTTCTTTTCCTTGTTTATTCTCTTTTGTTTTCTCTGCGTATTTTGGATTCTTTGTGGATATCTTCTCCTGACTCCCCAGAATTTCTCTACCCCTGAATGTCTCATACACCTCCTCTAGAATTTTATCAACTCCTTTACCCTTGCCTGGAACTATACTCTTTTTTAAATGTGTGATGCTTGGTTCCTTGAAAACTACCCATTACTCTTTCTGCTATTGTGTTTGTTAATTTGTGTGACATATGGTTGCTAGTGGTTCCTTTTGGTTTTGCTTTTGTTGGATTATTTCTTGTTTTCCTTGACATTGGCTCTAACCTGCTTTTTTCCACTTGAGCTTTGTTACTCTCATCCCTTATTTTATTTCTACACTGATTTTTCGAATGGCCCTACATAAAACAATATTGACAATAGCTAGGGGCACCCTAATATTCAATCTTCAGCCATAATCCACATTCTTTGCCATCTAAATTGTTGAACCCAAGCCATAACTTGTCTAACTTTGGTTTTAGCAAGTCAATTTCAACTTTGATCTTAGCCACATTTCTCTAGATTTGGAATATGTGGCCATATCCGGAGCTACAACAGTCCCAATTGCAATTACCACTCTAGAAACAACGTCCCACCTGAATAGATGCCATGGCAGCTGATGTATTAAGATTCAAACTGGAATAATAGAGGTTTTCATTTTTGGCCTAAAATCTGGGGTTCATGCATATTTTTCATTGGAGCTATTCCAATATTCACAAATGATCGGGTTCCCACATGAGTAAATTCAACTTCATTATCAACATCTAGATACACATGCTAATGACCAAAATATGAAATTTTAACAATTCCCCTAAGCTGAAATTGACTAACAAACTCTCTCCTTATGTCATCCACCACTGGGTTTCCCCTATAAAACTTCCCAATAATCGTAAATTTACAATCTTGAGCAAGATTCACAAAATAATTCCCAGCAATGAAAAAGACAACTGCTTTTTTTTTTTTTTATGCATACTATGTTTGATTGAAACTGGGTTTTTACCTGAATTCCCAATTGCCAACTTTGTCTAAACAACAGCCGCAAAAGATGGTTTGGAAGTACCCGGATTGTTTTGTCTATTCATAGCTATGGTAGGTATTCTAATTTTAGCACCATCTGGATTCAAAGATGTTACACTCTGTCGTTGATTTGATGCTGGCCTAGTCGGATTAGTACCCATCTGTCCATTCCCATTTGGAGCCTATGATGCATTTTCCTTCATATTATGATTAATCTTATCAAAATTTGATAATACCTTTGGGAAATTCTAAACTGAACTCTTACTATTGTGGTTAGTTTTTGTTGCTTTAGAATCTGGAACTTCATCTTCCATCTTCGATTACCCAAAAGGCTCTTGTTCAGGTGTTTCAGAATCATCATTGCTACTATTGTTTTCCAGATGTACTTCGAACTGAGAACTAGTTGATTTCTCCACTTCCTTCATGAATTTTTGGTTTCCAGATTTGGTGTTCGGCAGAAATTTGGTGGTGTGGTAGGTGGGTATAGGCTATGTGTTGACGTGGGAATTGATTTTAGGTTAGTTGTCACTTTTTTACTAGGTGTGGGCTTTGATAGATCTAGTGGGTCTTGAGGTGGTTGGTCATTGGGGTGGGTCGTAGTGAGAGAAAATCTAGAGAGAAGGGAGAGAAAATCTTTTTGTTTTTCTGATCTGCAATTCCCTCTGTCATCAATGTCCAGTTAATGTGATACCAATTTCTCTGCATTTTGATCTTTTCCTAGTGGATTTTAGAACAGTACTGTAGCGCGAGCTAGGAATAGCACCTGTTTAAGCAATGTATACATTTCTATTATCGAGTTGATTCTCTCCCTCTCTAGACCGCCTGCTTTGTTACTATTGCAAAGAATTGTCCTAACATGATCTGATTTTGTTCGTGTATAATCAAGCCTCAAACTCCTGATTACTTAACCATTGGACCACTTGATGATGGTATTGAGCAAATTGTGAAACACGGCAAGGAATTACGTCGACTTTTTCTTTCTGGCCTCCTTACAGATTGTATGTTTGAGTATATTAGGGTCCATGCTAAGAAGTTAGAGATACTTTCCATAGCTTTTGCTGGGGATAACGATCTAGGCTTCCACTACGTCTGCTTTTTAAATCCCCAGTAAGTTGGTTGGAGATCAAAGATTGCCCATTTCGCACTGAGGCTCTGTTGGCCAATGCTACCAAGCTGGAGACTTTGGTTCAGTAAGTTTGGAGCATGTAAGCTGCTAGGTCATTAGTTACCGAAGCTTAATGCTAAAGTTAAAGATGACACGAATGATCTGTAAATGAGACCAGAAAGTTGTGCTATCAATAAACTTTATATATATAGGACAGTGGCAGGATGAAGGTTCAACGCCCCTAACTTGAAAGTACAAGAGGGTGAATTGTAAAAATTCTTTAGTCGACTAACTTTGTTCTTAGTTGACTACCAAGGTTCTGCAGACAAAAGTTAGTACAATAAATAAAAGTAATGGAGAATAATAAAAATAAACAGAAGAGATAGAGATTTTTATACCGGTTTGTGCACCGATGTGGCACCTACATTCAATTCCCGTGAGTCACAAGGGTTGTCTTAGATCTTCAATCGAACAGTTACAAATGAGAGTGTGATTTTCTTCACGTTTACCACAAACAAGTTACAAATGAATTCTTGACACAACCTTTCAATCAATTTATTTTCTCTCTCTATCTTTTGAGACACTAGTAAGCTTAGGAATATAGTATTTTGTAAGAAGTAGAAAGATTGAAAACTAGTATGAAAGTTGCGTAAAATCCCAAGTTCTTTCTTCTCTTCTTATATAGAGCTTGATGAGGTTGTTGGTTCATTTCTCTAATATTTTGAAAAATCATTGATTATATGATTTTCCTTTTGAGTCAATGTATTCTAAGAGTAGGACCTAAGGGGTGCCTCTTGAATCCAGCGCATGAAGCATGACCAGATTCATCCTTAGTTAATATGCTGGATTTGCCTTGAACTTCTTTCCAATCACTGAAGTTGAGTCTTCCGTTGATTTTGCACAATTGATTGATTCCCATTTCTTCCTTGATAGTCTTCCGTTTATTTTGCATAGTTGATTGATTCACTTTCCTTCCTTGTTTTCCTGATGTACGCACTTGATAGAAGGATTTGAATGTGATAGTTGCCGTTGGACCTTCTTTTGTTTCTTTCCTACTCTGATGCACTTTCCTTCTTGTGATTTGAATAGTTAATATGCACACGTGGTAGATACATTAGTAGAGAGTGTTTAACTTTTGTTTTGAGTCATCATTCAAATTCGAAACCTAACAATCTCCGCCTTTTTGATGATGACAATAAACAAAAGAGTTTCAAGGATTTTGTAACACTTCCCTTCACATTGTATCCTTTTATATGCTGTGCTCCCTCGTCTTCATGCTCCCCCTGTCTTTCCTCCCTGTCTTTATACTCTTTTTCTCCTCCCCCTTTGATATCAATAAAAAAGAACTAGAGAAAATACATAGAAAATGACAGATAATGACATAGAATAACAATCATGCAGTACTTATATATACAACCAAGTAGTCATAGTTTAAACAACCAAGACAACAATTCCTTCCAAGGAAATACTTCAGAGTGTTGATCATTTTGGTGCAGAAATTGTCATAAGAGGCATCAATATCCTTGGTGACTTTAATTAAACGATCAATGATCTTGCATAGCCATGATCCTTTGTCTTTTTATGGTCTTAAGATTGATTCTTAATCTAACCACATCTGATCCAGTTTCCTTTGTCACTTCCCTGATTTTGTCTACCTGTTCCTATATAGTGGTTAGCAAATCATTGATACCTACAATGTTTTGATGCATTAGCAACAACTGATCTGAGGATGAAGATTGGTTGACTTCAAACTTAATTCCTCCAGTACCCTGTTATGTTGGGGTTGTAGATTCTTGGGCTTTATCTTTCTTGACCCAAGTCCCTTCAACTACGGTGTACCCCGTCATAGCAAATCTTATTTTGTCAGAAGTGCTAGAGAAGATCTTAGGAAAAAGGGAGATAAATACACTTTCATCACTTGCAAAATATGAGAGATTAGTAGGCCATAGGGCAAACTGTTAGCAGAGGAAGAGACAACCCTAACACTCTCAAGCATGAACTGACATATACAGGTGAACCAATCAATAGCTTTTCTATGAATAAGACAATACAAAACAAACACATGTATGATAGACAAGGTGCTAAGGGACCCATGTGAGGTAGGAGGGTGGTAGCAATAATGTGGCTAACACAAGATGCTCAAAGTTTTAGGTTCTTGGGACCTATATCAAGGAATTTTTAGACATAACACTTTTTGCATCCTCAAAAGACACTTCAAAATCATCAGGCCACGAATGTTGTACATAGAAACTATACCCAAGAAACTTAGTTGAAAAGATATTTTCAACCTGATAAGAATCAAGAATGATCGAGTACCAAGAACCAAAATTCCAAATCATCTTTGTCATTCACAAACAAATTTGCATAAAACATACGCACATGCTTTTCATAAACGGTATCACCAACAATAGCAAATATAGATAAGAGTTTTTAAGTTTCAAACATAGAGACAACATCAAAGTGAGAATTCTTCATAGATTTTAAACTTACAGTGCATCCATAAGCAATCGACTTCCCTTTTAGGCAACCAATTTGGACTTCTCCTCAGGACCATAGAAGTTCATCTTGTCCTGGGGGCCTAAATCCACACTTTCGATTTTCCCTTTCATCTGTGATGATTGTTTGAGATTCGACTCCATTAGTCGTTTTCCGGCCCTTTTTTGAGTAATGAGAGTTTCCTCCAGAGAATCATTAGATTCTTCTTCTGTCATGACGCAAAATCCTAACCTGTCTTGATGGCGCCTATCATGGTACTAGGCAAGCTGACATTACGAAATAAATCCCAACACTTTTAACAAAAAATGATTCGAAGCAATTTAAGTAATAAAAACTCTCATAAACAGGGATAGGAACCCAAAACTTAACGCAGAAGTTCCCAACTATCGTGGTGCCATAGAGTACATGAGCATATTTACATCATAAGTCTGGAAAATACAATCTATGATAGTCTGAAAGTAAATACAACAAGCAGAAAGATAGAGAAGGAGAGACAAGGTCTGCAAAACGTCGGGCAGCTACCTTGGAACCTCCCAAAAGATCAACTGTGCAAGGAGATCAACACCCACCGTGCCCAGAAACACCTGAATCTGCACACGAAGTGTAGGTGTAGCGTGTGTACAACCAACTCAATATGTAACAAGACTAAATGAAGAACTGAAAGTAGTGACGAGCTTCACAGTTAAAGTCCAATTATAGTAATTTCAACATAAGAAGGTAGGCATGCTTTCAAGTTCGACAATTAAGCCCAAAACAGTTAATTCATGTCAAGTTCAACTGAAACAAACGATAATATCTCTCAGAAATTTCAAGACAGTGGTATATGATAGCTGAAATGCAACAATAATGAAGTCAATGCATCTACTCAGAAAAAAAAAATGCATCTACTCAGGGCAACAGTCACTCTCTAGGATGGGAGGCGCTCGTGAACAGTAACTCGAAATTCAGATCTTCATCTTTTTGCTTTCAAATCTGGATCGCAACAGTTCACTTTCATTTGGATTGTTCTACTTCTGATTTTGATCGCAAGAACAAATGGTTACTGCCTTGATCTGAAAAAAAAAGTGCTTCTTCAGATTTTCAGTTTCAGTTTCCCCTTTTCAGTTTCAGATCGAGAACTGCAGCAGCTTCTTTCAGCAGTTGGGTGTTTGATTGCAATAGCATAATTTCAACATCGTTATCTTCTGGTTGGAACTAGATCTGAAGAGGCGAGAACATCCTTCACTGATTTGAGGTAAACAGAGTTGGATTTTCTGTTACACCTCGTGTGTTCGTGCGTTGTCGTATCGTAAGGTTGCTAACATGGTAAGAAGGTATTTGTTTTTGAGGTATTTAAATAGGATGATAGTCATACGTTAAGTTTTGAAGTCAAATGAGTTGTGACGCGGAAGTTGAAAAAAGTTTGTCGCAAGTTACGCTTGTAAATTTTACTGAAATTTGGGTCAAATGTGAAAGAGCTTTTCTCTCAATATACTTGGAGTTATGGGGTGATCCACCTATCAAATCGAAGATCTACGAGTCTAGTTTCCAGCGCATTTAACCGTTTGTCGATACGACATCCGAGTAGAGAGAAATTTGCATTTCCGTACAAGGGTGCAAACTGCTACAGAACCGTGGGCCCCACTTAAGTGATATAAATTGATCCTCCAACGTGTTTGGCCCTCATTTTCATCAGGACAAAACCCTAGATCAGCCCTTATACTCTCCCAAATTATTCTCCATCAATCACAATCAATTTCAAAGGCAAATCAAGTGATTACAACATAAGGAATCACAAGACAATCATAATATCATAGACTTCTTATTGTTTTGATTTTTGGAAGAAAGTTTTGTCTTGAAGTAACTCAAGTTGTAGAGTATTATTCAGCATTTAAGGTATGATTTAACCTTCTCTTCATCTCTTTGAGCCTTACAAGTAATTAAACCTAGAAATTGGGTAGAAACCCCCCCATAGAATGAGCTTTTGTTATTCTTGTGAACTCTTATGGACTTGGATTTCTTGTTGGGCTGTTTTATGTAGTTGTAACATGTTGCTTGGAGTTATGGTGGTATGGATAGGATTTCACTGATGAGGGGGAGTAGGAAAGTAAAAATTTTGTAGTGCTTTGCGGGAAAATTGAGCTACAAAAGAGCCTACGAACTTATGCCCGCAAGTTGCTTGCTTAAATGTCTAAGTGAAGACTCTCATGAGCTATGAGTTTGATTTGATCTCAAATAGTTCATTTTGTGTAGGTAGCCATTCATAAGGTGTTCAAGGACCCGGAAGACGCGTATAGTCTATCAACGAGGTATGTAGGGTCCTTCTTTATATTTTTCGGCATGATTAGAATTGAATGAACGTTTATTGGATTGTTTCATCAAATTCGAACTGCTCCACTCCAAATTGATAAATATGATTAAATCTACCCTTTTCACATGAATGACTCATATCGAAGAAGATTTAAGTATTCTCATCCTTCCTTGTTCATCACTCAAGTGAATTAAAATTTCTTTTGTTCGTTCTTTGTCCAACGTCCATATTGATCATGGTTATTGATAGCTTGAACATGATATCTATTCTGAGGTCGGTCTTGCATTGCACTTATGTATATATATATATATGTGTGTGTTTATTTTCATTACCGAGCCGCACTATAGTCAGCCGGGTAGGCACTTATATGTGCACCTAGACATGTTTCTTCTTTACCGAGCCGTGTTGTAGGCGGCCGGGTAGGCACGTAGCTGTGCATTGCCACTGATCAGTTGGGCAGAGATGATGTTGTGATGATGAGCTCACCCCACAGAGGGATTTATTATTATTGTTATATGATATGATATATATACCTCCACAGTGAGGAATGATTTTACGAGCACGCATTTACATTTATGTTGTGGATATGGTCGCCCTCAGTGGCTTTGAACAGAGTTTCAGGTTATTTGTAAATCTCTTCTCATATTATTTACCTTATTTGTGCTTGTCCTTGCCGCCCTACATATTCAGTACATATTTCGTACTGACGCCTTTTGTGCGCTGTGTTCATGCCCACAGGTGCTGATAGACAGGCCGGCGTGCCTCCGCAGTAAGACACTGAGATCAGCGGTTGAGTGTCGCACTCCACTTCTTCGGAGTTGCTGGTAGTGAGTCTATAGGTACAAATGCATATGTATATGTATTGTTTTGGGTATGTCGGGCCCCATCCCGACTTGTTGATATTGTGTTGCTCTTTTAGAGGCTTGCAGACCAGTTGTCAGTGTATATATGTTTTGCATGGCCTTGTCGGCCCCCTGTACAGTTGGCATGACTATATAGTCTTGTTGGCCTTAGATATATATGTATATATATATATATATATAAGTTGTTGTTGGGTTCTTGTTAGTGTCATATTGCAGCCTTGTCGGCCTATAATTCATATTACATGTCACAGATGCTATTGTTGGTTCGCTCGGGCCTTCGGGTGCCGAGTACCGGCCACACTCCCCAAAGTTGGGGTGTGACAAAATGTCATAGATATATTATTTTGCAATAATACACAAACCTCACGAATAAGAGGGCATCCCTCATGTTTCATCTTTTCTTTCACGCCAATCAAGGCAACCTTTGCAGCGTCCTGCTCCGCAGTCTTTAACTGTGAAAATGTGCTAGGAGATGTATACCAAAACCGATCAACCAAGACACTGGATCTAAAGAGAGGTGCGTGTTGAGAGCCTTCATTGACAGTGTGATAAACAGGGCGATCAAGGGATTATCGTTGGACGAACTCTTGAAGGCGGTTCTTGTGTATCAGCTCCTCAGGAATCTCTATAACAACAAATGGCAAGGAGCAACTCAGAAAAGTGGAGCTAGTATCGTAAACGCATTATTTTCCAATAGTTCAAAACATTTTAACCAAAAAAAAATATTGTCCGTCGTCTACTATAAAAAGGCTAAACAGAGCAAGATTTGCATGGTCAGTTTCCATTCAAAACATATACATAATACATCTTTCTCAAAACAGAGAACTAACTAGGAAACCTACTACATAATTCATAAAATATACACTAGCATACATCAATCTACGTGCGCACAAATCAAATAGATCATGCACCGATTCTTCAAGTAATTCTTCAAAAAAAATCAACAAAAACCTTCCGGCAAGTAGGGGTTAGGATGCATCATCCTACTTATTCAGCCCTCTTGTCTTTTAAATCAGTTCATTAAAGCTCCCAGTACCACCTACTATAGGAGATTGCACAGCTCATATGTAGTACAGTTGCTCAACCTAAACATAAATTCATCACTTGGCTGGCTGCTCAAGGGAGATTGCTTACTAAGGAAAGATTGCTCCAGTTACACATTCCTACGGAAGTCATGGCATGATGTCTATGTGATACTCAAGCAGCGGAAACTAACAAACATTTGTTTGTGAGCTGCTCAAGTGCTTATGGATTCAGGCAATAAGGGGATCATTTATGCAATGGACTGATACTCAAATTCAAGCTGGAGAGGTACAACAAGTACTAGATAGAATAAGAAGGAAGCATTGGAAGAAGTTCAAGAAAGAAGTGTTGGCTGCTGTATGAGGATGCCGGGGAGTAAATGTTTCAGTGAGTAAATGTACATAAAGTCTACAGAGGCAATAGTTACACAGATTAAAAAAGGAGATAGTAGAGAGAATTGATCTGCTGAAAATGTCTAAAAGAGTACATAGGAGTCGAGGTTTTATGCAACGATTACTGTGTAATTAGTGGCAATATTGAGGCCTAGATTTCATGATACCCTTCTTATAAGGTGGACACGTAATGGGCATCCTGCCTTTCTATGAGTAGATGTACGAAGTCTCATCCCAAGTTTGACTATAGAATCACATTATAACTGGAGTAAAAGCAACTTGTCCACAAGCTTGATGTTCAAATACTGGTCTTTTTTCCTAGTCATAGTAGTAGTCCTAAAAAGCCCTCTCCCTTTATTGACAACAATCAAAGTCCTAGCCCTTAGAAGGAACAGAATAGGCATCTAGCAGAGAAGAGGCTGCAAGAAAATTCTCCAGATTGGACAGCTTTGTTAGCAAGAAGCGGTTAACGGAACTCAGTCCATTATGAATCTAGGTGCTCTTTAGGTTTATTGATTTAATTTTCTTATTCAGTTGTTACCAAAAAAAAAAAACAATGAGAAAGAACTATGAAGCAAAATAAAATTGAGAGAGGAGCATACCGTGGTGAAATTCGGAAAACGCATTGCTTTTGATATGACTAATCAACTTTCCAGACCCTTAGAACAATGATGGAGAACAACAAAAATTGTTATGAACAACAATGGAGAACAGTAATGTCTCTGCACACCACCCAACACCCCCTCTGCGTGGAAACAGTAAAGTACTAATCAGTGCAGTGAGGATACAGAACTCTTCAGTTTCTTGCCATTATTATTAATATGCTGCTCAAAGGCCAATGTAGTCTTTACATATACCGAGATGAATTTGGAGAGTTTTTAGCCAAAATTATCCCTTATCTTTAGGACAGGCTTAACTTTGTCCTCTAAATATAACCCTTAGCACTATTTGTCCTTTAAGTTTACAAATTTTGAGCACTTTTAGTCTCACTAACAGAATGTTATTTATAAAATGTGTAATGCTAAACTAGCTACAGAAAGGTAAAACCAATGAAAAGAGTCGGCATCAGCTAAATATTCAGATTTCATTGAACATCATTGGTTCAAAAATGAAGATCATATCTATACAATTCCAATTCCACTTACTATCAATTCTAACTATTACCATAGACAAAAAAAGAAGAAAAGAAACAGATTCAACAGAATTGAAGTATCTAACAGGAGAAAAATAAAGCTTCGCAACAGCAAAAATAATATTCATCATCGACAACATTTCAGCAGTAAAAAAGCCTTCAAACTGCAAATGTATCAGCACTTCAGCAGCAAAAATCAGCACTCCAACAGCAAAAATCAGCACTCCAGCAGTAAAAAAGCATTCAAAGTGCAAAGCTATCAGCATTTCAGCTACAATACCAGCATTCCAGCAGTAAAAAAGCATTCAAAGTACAAAGCTATCAGCATTTCAGCAGCCAAAATCAGCATTTCAGCAGCAAAATCAGCATTTCAGCAACAAAAATAAGTATTTCTGCGGGAAAAATACAGCATTTCAACAGCAAAAATATCAGCATTTCAACAGCAAAAATATCAGCATTTCAGCAGCAAATCAGCATTTCAGCAGCGAAAATCAACATTTTCAGCAGCGAAAATTCAGCATTTCAGCGGCAAAAGTACTCATTCCAGCATTTTAACAGCAAAATATCACCATCTCAGCAACAAAATATCAACATTTCAGCAGCAACAAAATCAAAACTTCAGTCATGTTAACAATCAAATTCTTGAGCACATTGCATAGGTTTATGCACCACATGTCCTATTCTTACCTGCAAACAAAATATATGGTACTATTACTCGTTCATATTATAAATACCGGAAGCTTTGCACGAGTTGACGAGGCAGGAGCATAAGATGAAGGCTCATCAACTTGGGAATCTGGCTGAACAATATTAAATTTGCATGTTCTTTTATTGTGGCCAGCATTATGATATAAGCTACAAAGCAAGGAATTCTGCTTTCTTTTCATTTTAGTTCTACTTGCTCCTACTTCATCTGGTTCTTTTCTCCTTAGTTTTTGCTTTCTTCCTTTTGTGCTTGTTCTTACTAATTGTGGAGGCAAAGGAGGCACGTTACTTGACTTAGGCCACATATGTTGACCATTCATAGGTAGAATAGCAAAGTCATAGACCCTTCTATATGTTTCCACCTTTTAGCAACCATGAACATAGGAATTAATATCATCTTTTTTAGCCCAAATTGCAGCAATGGCATGATTGCAAGGAATTCCTGTCAGATCTCATTTCCTACAACTGCATATTTTGTTTAGCAAGTCCACAGCCCACTTATCATGTATGTGTGCCCCTATAATCTCGTAGTTCCACTCATTAGATTTTCTAGGAATGAACTCCGCAGCACCTGCTTGATTTTTGTGCAATATATCCTTAATCCTAGGGCACATATCACCAATATCCCATCTGGCAGCTTTATCTCTATTTGCCTGCATTCTAGCCACAAGTAAATACCTTATTTTTTCCAAGAGAGTGATTATTGGCTTGTCTCTAGCTTCGAGGATCATTCCATTAAAAATTTCACACATGTTATTAAGTAGGATTCAGATTTTGCATTTTCAGAAAAGTGAGATCTAGACCATTCACTTGGTGATTTGTCTCGGAACCAATTAGCAGCTTCAGGGTCTAAATCAAAAATCTCAACCATGCAAGTATTAAACCACTTCTCTGTTGAAGCCCTTGCGGCTTTCCAGAGTGCATTCTTCAACGAGATACCACTAAATCCCGCCCTCTTAAAGTTATTATGCAAGTGCCTCACACTAAATCTATGACTAACAAATGGCAACACCTCATTAAATGCTTCATCAAACCCTTTTGTTTATCTGACATGAAAGTCCAAGTATAATCATCATCAATCTCTAAGTCACGCTTCAAATAATTCAGGAACCAAGCCCATGACTCCATTCTTTCCTTCTCCACAACTGAATATGCTATTGGAAAGATATTATTATTAGGATCAATTCCAATAGTTGTCAACAACTGAGTCCCATACATTGGACCCTTAAGCCAACAACCATCTACTCCTACTATCCTTCTACAACCACTCTTGAAACCTTCCTTACAACCCCCAAAGCAAATATAGATTCTCTGAAATCTATTAGGTTTGTTAGGAACCTCATTTTCAACCAACTTCATATAGATAGAAGTATTTGGATTTGTCCTCCCAATTTCATTACAATAGTTCCACATTACCTTGTATTGAGCATTTAGATCTCTATCAATTATTTTGAGCGCCTTTTGTTTAGCTCTTCGACATTGATGTAATGTCACATAAGCTCTTAGCTCCACACTCACATGATCTCTAAACTCCTTGACATTCCAATCCCTGTGCTTGCTAATGTCATCAATATATCTTCTTGCAATGTAGGACGAAGTGATGGTTTTGTTCCTATGGTTCCATCCATTACAACTATGATAAAATTGATCTGCAATGCACTATCCCTATGCATTCTTTTAGTCATAATCTCCCACTCGCAACCTGAATGTCTACAAACTGCTCTCACTCGTGTGTTGTCATTTTTGCGCCATTTTATGTATTTTTCTTGACTGACTTCATGAGTTATTACAGCATGTATGAACTCTATCTTGTTTCCAAAGGTTAACTCTAATGCCAATTTTGGATTTTTTCCATCTGTTTTTGGGGTTGAACTTTGGAAAGTTTAAACTTTTGGTATCCCGATCACTTTGTAAGCTCCTTGTGCCATCAAAGTTGCAGCAGTCTGACTCCCCATCTTCAACATTCAACTTTCTCTGTAGCTCTTCACTAACCTCATATCTACGCTTCTCATTTCTAATTCTTTCTGATAAATCATTTTCATCTGACAAGTCGTTTTCTGAATCTTCGAAATCTTCACTACTTGAAGAATTTTAACCTCCAACTTCTTTTTGATGTTCTCCAACAGTAACATGATTATCATTCCTTGAATTGATTTGTCCCTCATATATAGCATCCTCAATACCCAATACCCATTTCCATATACGAATCCAAATGTTCAAAGTACACATCAACTACCCGATCACTGGGAATATTTTCTGCAACAACGGCGGCTTCCTTATCAGTTGAAACTAGCCTCATTTTGTCACCTAGCCTCCTGTGCTTGTGCCAAAAAGTTACCGAGTCATTCCCATAACCGCATAATTCAGCCATAGATTTGAATATCGACAACTTTAGTTCAGCCCCATTGACATAGTCAATAAAGTTCATTCTGCCCCCAACATAATCCCTTGTAGGCTTGAGTTTCATTAAACCACCATGTGTTATTTTAATGGTAAAATAATCTGCCTCGTACAAAGGATCTGCATAAACAAACATATTGAAAGTTTATTTAGACATACTATATGAAAAAGGACTGCAATTACAAAGGCTATGCAAAAGCAGAAAAAATAATTTTATAGTTGTGCATATTGGGACCATTGAATGTTGGAATAAAGAATGGAGTTCACATGAGTACTGTCATGGGCGGCTTTCCAGCCATGTCCCATGACCCCTTGGACGCGCTCCGTGGCGTCCTGGCAAGCCTTCCAACGCCCAGCGCCACGGTCGGCTCCGTGGTCTTGGCAGCTCCAAGTGACAAGCGCGCGAGTGCCTCTGTCGCCCCACCGATAACCATCGCCAGCGCCAGGCAGATGCCAACAGCGCCGAGCGCGCAGACCCTGATGCTAAAGACAAAGTTATTGCAAACGGACTTGTTTCTACCTTGTAGAAGACTAAGGCCTTTTCATTGTAAATATAGAGTAGGTTTACTTCATTTTCTTTTAGTGTGCTCCTACAGCTTATTTAGGTCAAGTTATGTAACTTTGCTTTATTTTTTTTAAGCATTATTAGGGGCATCAAGCAATCAAAACTTTCTAGCAAGCAAACAACTCTCTGTACTAGTGTCTCTCCCCCTCGACACCGTGTTGCTTTTCTGTAATAGCTTTCATTAATGCAATCAAGCTTTCTTTCATTCTCAATTCTCTTTTCTACTCTCTCAGTTGCTCACGACATTGGTTTTCCCGTACGCCACTGACAATCTAGTCTACGTACGGAGGGGACCTCAGTTGGCAGACAGCAATCGCACTGACGTCGCCCTTCCAAGGAATCTCAGGAAGGCGCCACGTAATAGTAGGCACACAATATTTATTTTATATTGTTCACCTTTTGTATGGCATATAAAATTCGAGATAAGGACCACAATACTATAGAACTTCAAAAGACAGTAAAGTATTGTACAAATGGTGGAGATTTCGAAAACAAATTAAGAAGGAATATTTGCAAAATACAAGTAGCAAGAACACTCACCATAACTAGGGTTTATTTCACCATTGCTCCTAATAATCATTGCTGGGATCGCACGTAGTAAAGACTTGAAATGTAATCAAGAATGCTAGGGTTTTTTTACCTATTGTAACAGACAGTGGCGGATCCAGGATTTGAGTTTCGTGGGTGCTTAACCTTTTTTTTGACGTAAAGTTACTATCAATCTCAACATATAAGTATGCAACTATTTAAATACAATAAAAAAAAATTAATTAGAAAACCATGATATTAATATTATAGACGCCGTGAAACTGTGATGGATGACATAATTATCAAGAAAAAGATCTATGGATTTTGCGGTTCGGGAAGGATTCTTTATTTTTCTAAAGCAAATTTTCTTTTTCTTTCTTTGCTATAATTGGCTCAAAAAAGTAAAAATATAAAAGTAATATTGTCTCAAAAAAGTCGCTCGTGAAAACTGAAAACATTAAAAAGAGAACCTCATGATTGGGGCAAAAGAAAATGCTTGATAATATAAGAAAAAATTGAGGGAAAAAAGCTTGCAAGGAGTGAGATTTGATCCCTCACCCTCTGGCTTTTATAGAGCTCTAGCACCCATCATAAACCAAAGCACCCACTAGCTCTTTGTTACCTAGGTGCTTGCTGATTTATTATATCATTTCTCTTAAATTCTTTATATAACTATACATACTCCGAGTCGAGCCTATGGTAATAGAGATAAAATACCTACCGTAATAGAGATAAAATGAGTGAATTGGAGAAGGGAGGCTCTTGAAAAAGGAGGGAAATCGACTGAATAGGGGGTGAAAGAGCGGGTATTTCTTTCCCTTAAGCATCACGTGCAAATCACGTGTTATTTCTCTGTTAGGTTTTAACGGAAGCGACTCAAGTTTTGTAAACTTAGGGGTCGTTTGGTACGAACACAAGTAATGCAGGGATTAATAATGCAGGGATTATAGTGTTGGGATTATTTTTTATCAAGTGTTTGGTTCATTATATTAAAAATTAATTATGTAATGTATAATCTAAATTTGTGTTTGGTTTAAAACTATATAAAATATTCTTTACAATTATACCCTTGATTTAGTAATTTTAAGTCTTATCCATGTATAGCTAATCCAAGGATTAGTAATCCCTTGCTTTCCTTGGTATTAGTTAATCCCTCATATGAGGAATAACTAATCCATGTATTAGGTAGGAGTAAATTGAATTGACCAACCAAATATAGCATTGGAAGGATTAAATTTTTATACGGGGATTACTTAATACGGCCTACCAAACTACCCCTAAGGACAAATAGTGCTAAGGGTTATATTTAGAGGACAAAGTTAAGTCTACCCCTAAAGATAAGGGATAAGTTTGGCTAAAAATTCTGAATTTGGACATAAGAATTGTAAAAGAAAGCGAAAAACATTTTGCATGTGACAAATGGTATTTGAAAATTAAAGTTATGTTTGGACATGAATATAATCTTGGATTGTTTTTGAAGTTCTGTGAGTTATATGAGTGAAATTTTGAAAAATAGTTTTTTTGAGTTTTTCAAATTTTTCAAAATTCATCTTCAAGTGAAAACTGAAAATTTTATGGCCAAACACTGATTTCGAAAAAAAATAAAAAAATTTCGGAAAAAAGTAAAAAAATTCTTATGTCCAAACGGGCTCTTATTTTTTCCAAAAATATGGGAGGAATTGATTTTTAAAGAGAGTGAAAAGAAACGGTTGAAACTCTTCCCAATCTATATCTATCTTCTATTTTTAAATAATTTAATAATTTTGAATATTATTTTAAAATAAAATAAATATTTATATCAAGAGTAAAAAATCACATATTGATCTATATTATATCATAATATCATCCTATATATCATACTATATTATAAGTGTGAACAACCTAAGTTAAAGTTAATTTACCAATTTACTCATTAAAAGCTGAATGATGATTTTACCCTAAAAAAATACATTATCTCTTCTAATTTAATGTATAGAAGAAATGTAAAAACATTAAATTATAATATGCAATGCATTTGGTAACTATCTAGCATGGGTACTTTTAGTATATTCCTTAATTTATAATGACTCTTATTGTGTTCCCAACTAAACTAATGAAATATTTTGGAATACAAATGAACACGAATGATGAGAGTTATGTCTTTTCATTTTATATTTATTGGCCAGTTCAAAAATACTTTTTAGAATAATTGACTAGACACACTTTACTTGCAAAAGGTATTACTTAATGATTTGGTCAAACACATTATGTTACTTTAATAAAATACTTTTTCGAAAACCACTTTCAAACAAAAGAACATTTAAAAAATAAGCAATTTTAGCTGCTTTTTTCTTTTCTCAACACATATAGCCTCTTTTGGCATCACTATTTTGAAAGTGTCAAAAGTTCAAAAAGGATTAAATTTTAGTCGCGTCATCAACCATAGACCATAGCATCTGAAATTGGCCGCTAAGAGCCCGTTCCGAGTCTTTATTAAATAACGGCAACTTATTGTGATTAAGTGATTTTGTTGAGTTAAGAATATATATTAGATAATCATAATTGAGTTAGAAAATTAATATAAAAATATATAATATATACTCTCTCTGTTCACTTTTACTTGTCCACGATTCTCGAGCCATGCTGAATCTAATACCAGGGTTGAGCCCCTCGATAAATCGACGAACTCGTTCTCTGACAGTGGAAACTAATGCAGGTACATGTCTGGACAAATCACTTAACCGGACTGCATACTCCGATACGGTCATAGCACCCTGGCGCAACTGCTCAAACTCTGCGCGTCATACATCCATAAGACTGTGGGGAACAAACTCCCTCATGAACATCTCTGAGAACTGAGCCCAGGTGAATGTTAATGGCCAAGTTTCGGGGACAGCTATATAATCCCACCCAATACGAGATGAGGAAAGTTAATGAAGGCCAAAAGATTCAAAAACATTTAAAATTAGAAATAGAAGGAAAAGATTATTTGAACTTGAGATTAGATTAAAATTATGGTAAAAACGCTCAAACTATGGATAGGACCACAAAATTAAAGTTTTACTTGATAAAGAAAAATAATAATTGGATAAAAAATTAGAATATTAAGAATACAAAATAAATGTCTCACATAGATAATTTAGTAACAAAAATAAAAGTTAAACTTTTATCCCCTGAAACCAAAAGAGAAAGAAAATTTAATTGCACGTGATATAAAATAATTATAAGAAATACAATAGATTTAAAATTTGCTAATTAAAAAACTTATGTATTCAATATTTTAGATTAATTCAAAGTTATGACTTAAAATAAAATGTGATACTACATATTTTAATTATTGGTAAAATATTAATATAAAAACTAATTAAAATTCTAAAGATAGTTTGAGAATATTTATACTCTGAATTAATTTAAGGATAAGTATATTAAATAATTAAATAATACTCAAAAATATTATTGATAGATTTAAATGACGAAAGAATTCTAAGTAAGAGGATAAAAATATAAAAATACATTATATTTTAGGAATAAAAAAGTTATATTTATATATGATTATCAAAAGGGTAATAAACGAGATATTAAGTCAATTGGTAAGTTAATAAAAGATCACATGACAATATAATAATATTAGGTGATGAATAATGCGATAACTATAAGCAAAGATTAAAGAGAGATATTTTTTTTTGTGGTGAAAATGTAGAAGGATAAGACTTATTCGACTTTGAAGTAACATAAAGTAGTAGTAAGAATTTTGTTAAAATAATATACTCAAACAAGACAAATTACAACGTGATATGTTTAGTACTCTTTAATATTGACCACATAATAAATGCAAATACCAAGATAAGGTTGTTAGAGATATAAAAAATATATATATTATCCAATACGAGATATGAGAAATAGTTTCATGTCCTGCTTCTTAATTGATATCTAATGAGTATATGTAATTTTTATCCGGTGAATTTTAATTTTAAGATAAATTACAGATAATCCAAATAACACGTGGACAAGTTTTGAGCTAATAAAATAGTTACTGCTTTGTGTCGAGTGTGGCAAAGAAAAAGCAGAAAACGAGCCTCTACCTTTCACCTTCCAGATTCTCCACATAAAATCAAGCAGCCAATATCAATACTAATAGCTAACGACAAAAAGTGCAAAATGGAGCATATCTTGAATACACAGATTATATCTTTGGCACAATTACGCTATTATTAATAGTAATAGCTAACAACAAAAAATAGAATATCTATTTTACACGTTCCTCTTCTTTAAAAAAATAGAATATCTATTTTACACGTTCTTCTTCTTTTTTTTCGTTTCTTTACCTCATTAATGATGGACTCCAGTCAAAAATCCTGGGCATAACTATGAAGCAAAAGCAAAAATACCAAGAACAACCTCTCATTGCCCACCATTTCAACTTTATAACACTCTTTTAACTTACTTGTACTTACGAAAGTGATTGATCTTGTATCAATGCATTACATCGTTTAACCATCTAATTTTGGAGAATTAGCTCCAACATTATCTCTGAAGTCTTCGTTCATGCCATAAACAAACTCCTCCATACCATCACAGCATGAGGGATGCACATAGAGCTGCTCCCCATGTTAGGAGAATCAATTTTGTTGGTGATGCCACGAGTCAGCCTACAAAACTTCCCTACTTACCAACAGACACTGTTGGCAAAACAAGAGAGCTATGACTGGGAACCAATTGGAAGGTCTAAAGGCAGCCAAGATGAAGGCAAGAAAGGGCAATGGCAAGTACTGTTGCGGAAGCCAAATGTATATAGTGTGAATAAGTCACAACTACTATACCAAAAATTATGACAGCCACCAAATAATAAATAGACAATAAAGCAACAATAAAAAGAACACCAGAATTTACGAGGTTCGGCCAATTTTGCCTACTTCCTCGGACACAACCAATATTTTATTCCACTCCAAAAATACAAGTGAAATAATACTAAAGAGAGAAGATACAAATGCCTTAAGAAGATATGAAGGCAAATGAGAGGTGTGTTTAAATCCTAAACATTAGGCCTCCTTTTATAGAGAAAATTCCAACCAAATTTTCTCTACCCACTGATGTGGGACTTTTGCCAAACTAACAAATCTCCACCTTGGCAAAATTCCACATCTTCAATTTTCTTTCAATAACAAATTTTGGTTGTGTCTTCATCTTCGATCTTCAGTGTTCAACAATGTTGATCAAATCCAAACAATGTTGAAACTTGATCGCAGTCACTACTTTTGTCAGCATATCAGCAGGATTCTCTGTAGTATGAATTTTCTTCACCGTGACTCCACCTTCTTCGATGATTTCTCGTACGAAATGATACCGAACATCAATGTGCTTCGTCCTTGCATGATAAACTTGGTTCTTCGCTAATTGAATAGCACTTTGACTATCACAAAAAATTGTGATATTTTTTTGTTCAATACCAAGTTCCTTTAGCAACCCTTGAAGCCAAATTGCCTCCTTTACAGCCTCTGTAATAGCCATGTACTCTGCCTCTGTTGTAGACAAAGCAACTGTTGACTGTAAAGTAGACTTCCAACTAACTGGTGCCTTTGCAAAAGTAAACACATAACCAGTAGTTGATCTTCGTTTGTCCAGATCACCCGCAAAATCTGAGTCACAATATCCATCTATAGACTGATTGCTTTCCTGCTCAAAAACTAACCCAACATCTACAGTATTATGAATATACCGTAGAATCCGCTTCACAGCTTGCCAATGCTCCTTTCCTGGATTATGCATATATCTGCTAATAACTCCAACAGCTTGTGAAATGTCAGGTCTCGTACAGACCATTGCATACATCAAGCTACCAACAACATTTGCGTATGGTACCCTTGACATATACTCCTGTTCAGCTTCATGTTTTGGCGACATAGTAGTACTTAGCTTAAAATGGGGAGCAAGTGGAGTACTAACTGGCTTAGTCTTCTCATCTACGCCAAAACGATGTAGTACTCTTTTCAAATATTCTTTCTGAGATAAACAGAGTTTCTTTGAACGTCTATCTCTTATTATCTCCATGCCAAGAATTTTCTTTGCCTCACCCAGATCCTTCATCTCGAACTCCTTCTTCAGTTGAATCTTCAACTTATCAATTTCTTCCGTATCCCTGGAAGCTATCAACATATCATCAACATATAGGAGAAGATATATAAAGGAACCATCTTTAACCTTGCACAAGTACACACAATGATCGTACTTGCTTCTCTTGTACCCTTGCCGCAACATAAACTTGTCAAATCGTTTGTACCATTGTCTAGAAGATTGTTTCAATCCGTATAACGACTTTTCAAGTTTGCAGACCATATTTTCCTTTCCAACAACTTTGAATCCTTCTGGCTGAGTCATGTAGATTTTCTCCTCCAAGTTTCCATGTAAAAATGCAGTTTTTACATCCATCTGAACTAGTTCCAAATCCAACTGTGCTACCAAAGCCAACATAATTCTAATGGAGGAATGTTTTACAACTGGAGAAAACACTTCATTGTAATCAATTCCCTCCTTTTGATCATATCCTTTGGCGACCAATCTTGCTTTGTAGCGAACATCTACTTGGTTAGGAAATCCTTCTTTCTTTGCAAATACTCATTTGCACACAATTGCTTTCTTTCCCTTCAAGAGATTGGCCAATCTCCATGTATGATTCTGATGAAGAGACTGTATTTCATCATTCATGGCAATCCTCCACTTATCTTCTTCTGAACTTTGGACTGCGTCTTTATAAGTGGCAGGAACATCATCAGCTACAATTGAGGCAGCACAAGCGACCGTCTCTATGAGACGAACAGGTTTTTTTATTGTCCTTTTTGGCCTGCTTGTTGCTATTGATTCAAGTTGTTGTTGAGATTCCTGAGTTGGAATCTCCCTCTCTACTGGCTCTTCTTCTAGAGGATAATCTTCATTTGTTTCCTCCTCTACTTCTTGTGTAGGAAAAATAAATTTTCCCTCAAACTCCACCTGCTTAGAAGCACCCTCCTTTTGTTTGGTATCTTCTGTTACCTTCTTTACCATATCAGTTTCATCAAAGGTAACATCCCTGCTGAATATTACTTTCTTTGTCATAGGACACCATAAGC
>MCJB01019921.1:98823-181923 GCA_002018475.1 Nicotiana obtusifolia | reverse complement strand
TCGAAATTTCCCTATAAAATTTCCCTCCAGATAGCGACCAACTTTGGTCGCCCAACTAAAATCTGATTTAATTAATATTCCAGATAAGCGACCAACTTTGGTCGCCAATTTCCCCATAAAATTTCCCTTCAAGAAGCGACCAACTTTGGTCGCCACTTTTCAAATCTGATTTATTTAATATTCAACAGAAGCGACCAACTTTGGTCGCCTAATTCCCCATAAAATTCCCCTTCAATTTGCGACCAACTTTGGTCGCTAATGTTAAACGTGGGTCCAACTGAGCGACCAAAGTTGGTCGCTAATTATGAATTTTCTTTGACCAGCTTGGTCTGACCAGTCCGGTCAAAAAGTTGACGAATATAGAGACCATTTGGCGACCTAAGTTGGTCGCTATATGATTTAAGTTTTTTTTTTAATTTTTTCATCTACTTTGGCGACCAATGTTGGTCGCTTTTTGTGGCAGACCAACTTTGGTCGCTAATGTTTGGTCGCTAAAACACTGATTTTTAGTAGTGTTCATATACTTTCTATAAGCATGTTTGAATTTAGTGAATCGTTTTATCTGAAAATAAAAACTATAAGAGAATGAATAGTACTTTTTATGGAAGTTGGTTATCACGATGCAGGTTCTTAAACCGTGCAGCCATTAAAAGTGAAGGTGACGTTAAACCAGATGGCTGTACAACTAAACCATGGAAACTTTGTTCAGTACAAGAAGTAGAAGATTTTAAATCCTTAATTAGAATAGTACCACTATGGTCAAGTAGCTTTTTTCTTAGGACAACAATTGGTGTACAAGCAAGTATGTCAATCCTTCAAGCCTTAGCAATGGACCGTCACGTTGGACCTCATTTCCAAATCCCAGCTGGTTCCATACTCGTTTTTTCCACGATCTCTGCAGCTCTATTCCCCACCCTGTTAGACAAATTACTTTTTCCCTTGTGGAAGAAGTTGACTGGCAAATCCCTAACTCCTCTCCAGAGAATTGGCGTCGGGCACGTGCTCAGTGCTCTGGTCATGGGTGTCTCGGCCTTAGTCGAGTCAAAGAGGCTAAAGGTAGCAAAATTGAACAACGTTGATCAAGGTTCAAATATTGTGCCAATGTCAGTGTTATGGCTTGTGCCTCAATTAGCACTTGTTGGCATTTCAGAGGCATTTCATTTTCCTGGACAAGTTGCATTTTACTACCAAGAATTTCCAACAACCTTAAAGAACATGGCAACAGCGATGATTTCGGTGATTGTAGGGGTCGCATTTTACTTGACTACTGCTCTAGTTGATGTTGTTAGAAGGACAACAAATTGGTTACCAAGTAACATAAATAAGGGAAGGCTGGACAATGTGTACTGGTTATTGGTCGTAGGTGGATTTTTGAATTTTGGTTACTATGTAACATGTGCTTGGCTTTACAAGTATCAAAACCTGGACGGCGTGGAGAATAGTGATTCTCCTGATGAGTGATTCACGGGTCAAAAAGAAAAGAAACTTAAATCAATAACCTTGAAGTTACTTCACTTTTTGTGATTATACTAGTTTTTCGCACGTGTATGCCAAGTCATAAAATAATATTAATATTATTAGAAAAAAACTTTGAGTATATAAGTATACATTAATAGAAAACGTAAAATTTTTTGTGATAGGTTTATGTGGATTGTTGCATATTAAATAATTATATATGAAGTGCTTAATCTATCAAAAACATATGAAGTCTAGAAAAATTTATCATCTTGGCTAACTCAAACTAATTACATTGTCATTAGCACGATAATATAGATAATAAATGTAAGATATATATATAAATTAAATTTAGACGGCATCCGAACATGAGTTATGGTATTACACAGTAACTATCACTATTTAGTTTACTCCCCTTCTAAATTTCGTTGTTATTCTTTTATTATTAAATTTCTTGCATATTTTGATTTCAACAATAAAAGCTCAAGTGTCTAATTAGGAAAATGTGGATGTTGGCACTCTTAGTTCTCATATATTTCATGTAAAAATAATAAATGAATACTCACATCTAGTGTGTGTATAAAGTCGAGGTATATTTTTGTACGGATTAGCACAACAGATACATTTACTCAACATCTTTGACTTTTATATTCAATAATTGGCCGGTTCATGGAATGTACGATGTTCTATATTGACAAGGAAAATACAACTCAAAGAACAACTAAAATACGAAGTGCCAACTATTTCTTTGCGCATAGAAATAAATATATAGAATCAAGACAGGAGAGAAGAACTTGGTCACGAAAGAAGTACTTGAACTAAATACATGAATAATCTTAAATTGGAGTAATATCTACATGGTTATTGAGTACTAAGTGACATCCAAAAGAAGATAATATATATAATGGTGTGAATTTTCAAGGAAAAGTTTCATCTTCACTGACCATGACAATTTTCAAATGAAAGTTTATTCTGAACTTACACCAAAATCTAAAGTTAGTTCCAAACAAATGCCATATGTACAAGCAATGGTAAGTATTTCATCTTTGACGGCATTTATATCTATTTCTCGTTCGAAGCCCTATTTTTCCTTTTAATTAATGAGATTCTATGTCTTACTTGGGAATTCTCATCCACAATCTACCCATCACTTAATATTCTTTGGTTGTCTTTGTTATATTTTCACTCCAGAGCATGAAGACAAATTTCAACCTATTGCTTCTCATTGTTATTTTTTGGGGTATTCATTTAGGAATAAAGCATACATGGTTCTCAACTTAAAGATTATGACTATGTTAGTTTCTACCGCTTTATTGTAGAAATGGGATCAGTAGAAAATCTATTAATGAGTTAGTTGTAATAGAAACCTTAAATTATTCCAAACACTTTGCAATGATCAAGAGATAGTTATAAAATATCATCATTTATGAGCATTACATAGAATCAGATAAGGACACATAAAAATTGTACAAAAAACACATAAAGAAGCATGCTCTCATCAATTCATAATCTGCAGGACATGATTTATTCATCTTATCAAGAAATTAAGAAATAAAATTATTTGCTTTATCTCATCATAATTAATTGGCAATGTGTAATTTGAACAAAAGTTTGTGACCATAATGGATGATTTATACTGGCAGAGAAACACAACAAGATAATAAAAGGCAAAAGTCCAAAATAGCAAAGTAGAAGAAGTGATTCTCCCGTAGAAACTTCCCTTCTCTTTTAGAAAATAAAGCACCACAATATCTTTCACTAAACTAAAATGGTCCCTATCAAAAAGAAACGGTCATAATTAACTAATACTAACCGTGAGTCATAAGAAGTTTGAACCGACAGTTTTTGTAAGAAAACTAAAAATTGAACTTAAGAGTATATTTTTCTTGGATATAAATATCACAAGGATTAAGAACACAAACTTGATAAGAAAAGTGAAGAAAGAAGATGTTGTTTGGTGAAGGCATGTTAAAAGGCTAATCTGAAGAACTCTTCGCCGAGAGTAGCGATGTAAAACCGTAAAGGTGGCAACGGTTGAAAAACTTAGAACCGATAATTAATGGTCTTTAGGTTAATTAGGGTAATAACAAGGGCAATTAAGTAATTTAAATTTTAGTTTAGAGGGTTTTTGCTTTTATAGTAATATAAATTATGGGTTCGAAATTCTGTTATGGGTTATGACAATAAATGGAAAAAAAATTATTATTATATATTGAAGAATATGCTTTTAAGAATATATAAAACAAATTTTTACGCCTTTTGGTGTTTGTGAATAAAATGAGAGGAGTAGTTAAATTTGGGCTTTACTTGTTCTTTTGTACTTACATTTTGCTAGAAACTAAGTGAAGTGCATCATTACTTCAATAGGACAAGGATTATATTAGGTGATGGATAGATTTCCATTCCCATATCAAGAAATTGTTTAACTAATTCATCAAAGAATACTAGCATAGATGTTCAGAATCATTTTAACAAGGTCCATGTAATTATGCATTTTCTATTATTATCTTGACCTGATTAATTTTTTCTACAGGCTCTGAGTTTCTAGTCTAGCAGGTGTCTTCAGTACATACACTATTTTCCTTCTCCAACTGTAACAAACAGTTAATCTATTACGTTAATGTAAATTTGACACTCGCCCCTGCATCTTTCAGAAATAATGCAGGGCTATGTAAAATTGGTTCAAGCTGATGCAACCTACCAACAAAAACCCGAATGATGTATTTACGCAGCCATAGCTCTTTCAAGCTTGGACCATGTGTTAATAATTTCATATACAAACTAAAGCAATATTTTTCTGTGTATGGCGCTTAACTTGTTAGGTGTTATCGTGATTTTCTTATCATATTTGGTTTTTCTATCTCTTGAAGGAAAGGGCAACATGTTTATCATAATTGGGTTTTTTTTTCTTAGGAGGAAAATATAATTCTTCTATATTTGGCTAGTCTCTTTCTTGTAGGAAAAGGTTTGGACTTCTATAAATTGAGGATCCTTCCTTCTCATTCAGTAGCATCTACAATGTAGCCATATAAAATTTGAGAGTCGTGTTTAGGGGGAGAACTTTACGGGACAAGTGTTAGTGCGTCACTTGTGTTTACCTCTTCATGAGGTTGTTTTCTCGATATTTTTTACTCTCTTTTATTATAGTGGATTGCTCATCTCCGCCCGTAGACGCATGCCAATTGGCCGAACCACGTTAAATGTTTGTGTCTCTTTTGATATATTTCTCTTTTGTTGTCTGATTTTTCGTCGTTCAAGGTTTGCTTTACTAGCTTCCGCATGACACCTGATTTTTTTGGTCCTAACAAGTGGTATTAGAGCAAGGTTCAAGACAGGTTCATCTCGGCGGGTTCAGTTCTAGTCGCAACCTGTTTGACGGTAGTCATAATTTTTGTTTGAGAAATTTGACCCAAGTGCTACGCACGTTGAGACAAACTTTACGCTAGAAATTTGGAGATGCGACCTGCTGAAGGTTATGTGATGAAAGTGAATCAAGTTTATTTTCTCAGAAAATTCAGGCCAAGGGGGAGAATCATTAGGTGTTGTCCTGATTTTCTTACCATATTCGGTTTCCTATCTCTTGAAGAAAAGGGTAACATGTTTACCATAATTGGGTTTTCTTTTCTTCGAAGAAAAATATAATTCTTCTATATTTCGCTAGTCTCTTTTCTTGTAGGAAAATGTTTGGACTTCTATAAATTTAGGATCATTCCTTCTTATTCAGTAGCATCCACAATGTAGCCATATGAAATTTGAGAGTCGTGTTTAGGGGGAGAATTTTACGGGATAAGTGTTAGCGCGTCACTTGTGTTTGCCTCTTCGTGAGGTTATTTTCTCGATATTTTGTACTCTCTGTTATTATAGTGGATTGCTCATCTCCGTCCGTGGACGTAAGTCAATTGGCCGAACCATGTTAAATGTTTGTGTTTTCTCTTTTGTTGTTTGATTTATCGTTGTTCAAGGTTTGCTTCCACACAAACACTTGATTTTTTCGGTCCTAACACAACCTCACACTGGAAAGACTTCAACATAAAATTAATCTAAGTTCTATTTTCCCCGACAAATATATGCTCGCTTGAAGTTGGATTTAAGGAAATTCTAAGCTAGTGTTTGGACATAGATTTGGTTGAAACTTGAAAAAAGAGTTTTGGAAGTTGTGTTGAAAAATAATTCTCGTGCATAGGAGGTGGTACGTTCTCTTGTGGTGGGTTTTGGGGTTGTTGGGGTTGAGCTTCCTATGGAACAAAAATAGGGTTGAGAGTGATAAGTTCCTCCGGTGGAAAGAATGGCAGGTTGACTGGTAGTAGTGGTGGTATTTGGTTGTTGAAATGTGGGGGAAGGTTCCAGTGTGCATGCATGGCTTGGATTAGGTTGGGATTGAGGTTTGGGGTTAGTGGGTGCAGTATGTTGTTGATCCACATCTGGTTGACATAGTTGTTCATGGCTAGATACATCCCCTCTAAGACTAGTTGTGCTAGGTACTGAGAGTTTTGAATGATCAGAACAGTTTCCTGCCCAATGATCTCCATATTGAATGAGATTGCATGGCCTATGAGTCCCATGTCGATCTAGGAGAGTGGTTGGTTGTTTTGTGGAGTGGGTGGGGAGGTGTAGTAGATTGGAGGATTGGGCATTTGAATGGGAAGATTGTCCATTATTTGGTTGCGTTGGTAACTCAGAATTTGGATGATTCTATTTCTTCTCCTTAGTGAACAATGGAATCCTCGGCATGATTTTGTGCTTGATATATATTTGGAGGTGTTTTTGGAAGTAGGAGTTATGATATTAGGTATAGGTAAATCAATACTTATTGAGTCTATTTGCATGCAGAGGGTTTGGGATAACGTAGAGGACTTGCTAAGATCTTCTGGTGGAATTTCTAGGGACATCTGTGAATTACCATTGGCCATGTGGCTTTCGCATGCATTGAGTTGAGAAAGGTGCTGACTATTAGTGGTAACTATGTTTGTAGTGTCCACAGTTTTGAGAAAATCCGGGCCTATGGGAGTGTCTATAGGAGGAAGGTGTTGCAACTTGACGTGATTAGTAATGGGATTGGTAGATTGGGGAGGATAAAAGTGTGAGTAATTATCTAAGGTGCAGTGTTTGGGAGGTTCTAATGATTGAGGATGGTTGGGTACTACGTGTCTATTGGCCTTGTTACTAGAGTCCAAATCAGAGGCCATGCATTGGTCCGTTAGAAAACCTTCCCTTGTAAATAAGGTGGTATTGTCTAAATCTATGGGTTGGGTCTGTAGCTCTGCAAACTTGTTTGAATTTTGAAGATGATTGTGGGATGAGCCTCTTACGGGGGTTTGAGATCGCTTCTCGTCTATGTCAGATTTATCAATGGGATCCTTGCTAACATATTTATGTTTTTAAGTGTTCAAGTACTTATTTGTTGCTGCATTAAATATTTCAACATTAATTCCATCAGCCTCGTGATTAGAATTTGCTCTGCCTCGTGGTAACACGTTTCTTTTTCTCGAGAAAGAGACAATCTGTCATTCCTCTTCTTCTAGAGCCAATGTCTGTGGTTGTTGGTTATCCTTCGTATTGGGTTGTGCCACTAACTCCATATGGGCAGTTGGTGGTTTAGTATATGGGCAGTGGAGAATGGTGTGACCTAATCTACCACAATTTTTATAAAGGATGTGTTCACCTTCATATTGAATTAGTTGTTTGTATGCTCCAATGAGGATGTAGGGTTTGACTTATGTGTTCATAGGGACTTCAACATAAAGTCGAGCAAATCTCCTCCTAACAGTTGCAGATGTGCAGGCATCGATCTTGAGAAGCCTACTGTTGCTTCCTTACTCACACGCAAGTATACGTGATCGACAAGTAATATAGGACAATAAGTCCGGATTATCGTACCCAAGGGACTTAAGTTTAACTACTTTAGAACAACTAATATTGTTATTTTATCAAGCAATGATCAAGTTGAATTTATAGTTTATACTAAATTTTAACTCTAAATTAAATCTAAGAATTATAATGAACAAGTATGTGTTTAGATATCAATAAAACAAATATTCCAGGGTTGTGATTCTATTGCCAATCCTATTGCGTTCTAATTGGTTTTATCGTTCATATAGTTAATGTAAGATTGCTAATTAATCGATAATGATACTCATAGCCTTCTTCCGAAGTACTATTCGTCTATTCTTAACAAGATTAATGCCTATATTCCTATGGAATTAATCTATTAAGAATGCATGAAGATCACGATTTATATAATTAAGCATGACTTTAAGTATATTCCTATCTTAATCGCGAATCCGCTCTTTTTAACAAAGTTAAGAACATGTTTTCTTCAATTCTTATTCTAATCTACACTTAGTTTTCTCAAACATAGCATAGATAAATTGATATAACTCAATTGATGGCCAAACAATTAAGAATTTAAGCATAGAATTGAAGAAACAATCTTAGCCACATTAACTATTAAAAAAAATCCGTCAAGTTAAAAACACAATATTCATGGCTAATCACAACCCCAGAACAAGGGGTGATTAGCCACTCATGTTCAACAAAATCAAATAACTAAAGAAGAAAAACTAAAATAGAGATACTAGTTTTGCTTGACGAATTGAGAATTTCTTGATGTTGTTGATGTTCCTAGCTCCCTTTTTGCTCCAAACTCACGTTGTCTCCCTCCTAGATGGGTTTAGGGATGTTTATATAAGAGTTGGGAAGGTTTTGGGGCGGTTTAGGGTCTTCTAAATCGAAAAGGAGACAATTTCCGGAGTTGGTCCCCTGGGGGGCGCTGGGCGCTGTCCAGGCGACTGGAGGCAGAATGCTCGCTGAGGCTACTGGTTCCAGCGCCACAGGCAGCGCTGGGCGCTGGCCTGGCTGGTTCCCGCTTTTGCTCCTTTCTTCTTGTTTTAGCTTGTTTTCTTCCCCGATTTCGTCCCCGATTGTTTTCAACTTATTCCTACACATAAAAATACATTATATTAACATGAATCAATGTGATTAACATCCACATCCAAACAAACAAGAATTAAATATGGGATAATTTACATGATTTTAGTATTTTTTTTTCTACCTATTATCGCCTACCAATTTTATTTCCAGTCTTTTGTAGTACTAGGCCACCGTAGAATTCTGTTGGGAGGTGAGGTAGTCGAATCCAAACTACTGACATGTGTGGTTTGGCATCATTTGCTACAAAATTTAGAGTCCACCTCTGTATTGATAGGTAATAACCATTTATGAACCGTGGCCCATGTTTTAGTGCTCGTACCATGTTGTCCTCTGAATTGAACTTGACTATGTAATAGTCTGCACCTAAGTCAATTAGTGGAAAAGATTCTGTAATTTTCCACATTTCTTGCACCTTTTTTTTGAGGTATTGGTGCTGGATTCTTTTACCAAGAAGTTTTATTATTAAGGAGCATCTCCAGGGATGGTAGATCCGCTGAAGGTCCTCTGCCGATAGGTTAACTCGTAGGTCTCCTTCGTGCTTCTCCATCTCATGCGCAGTAGGCTCCTCAGCATTCCCTATTTCCATTGGTGCAAGCGTGTTTAACATCGGAATTGATATAAGCTTTTCTTGGGAATTCACTAGGAGTATACATGTGAAAGAAGACAAGGGGCTGTGTAATTGTGTGTTTGGGGAGATTAAATGATCAGTAATGGAGTTGGTATTTACCATATTTGGAGGTTTAGGAGGAATTGAAGATTGTACTGGAGCGGGTGACGGGATGGACATTTCCTCCTTCTCTAAACTTTTTCCTTCTTTACTTATTCTTTCTTTCTGGCTGCAGAGTTAATTGGTACAAAAAATTAGAAAAAAAAAAGGTTAAAAGAAAAATGAAAGATCAAATAGAATAACAACATGCTTCCAAAACAACCTAATAAAGAAAAATGCCAGCTAGTTGATCCATCCAAAGTGAAAAACAAAATTTGAGTTTGAAAATAATAGGAAAAAAGAGGTAAAAGAAAGTAGAAGATGAGATGGGAACATTTGTTTCCAGAAACTAAAAGAGAACTAGTGTAGTGTGTGGATGCTACGATATTTAAATATTTAGAGGAAGAAAGACAGTGATAAAGGAAGGGAAGAACAATATAATTAGAGAAAGAATAAGAAAAAGCATGCCCAAAAAGTTGGAAAAAGTCGTCAATTGATCCCTCGTCACCGAGGGGGAAATTCTAACTTTTTGTCACTGGCACCTTAGTATCTTTTGGTACTCTTTTCTTGTATATATATACACACACATTGTTTTGGGCGAAATTTACGGTTGATTTACTATCCCTCGGGCCTTAATAGATCCTCCCTTGTCATATTGCATAAAATTTTGTAAAGTATATTCGCTCGAATTTGAAATAGTTCAAACTCTTCAATACAACTTCAGAAATTCGAATTTGAAATAGTTCACTTCAATGCAACTTCAAAAATCAAATTTGAAGTTCTTCTATCTTTCAAGTGCAACTTCATAAATTCGAATCGTAAGTAGTTCAATCTATTATATGCAACTTCAAATTTCAAATCTTGAGTTCTGAAATATAAACTTGTTCTTCGAATTTCAATAATCCAATACACGATTCAATGCCCAAATCTATTCCAAATGAGCTCAAATTTGAAACATAACTTTCAAATATCATAAAGACAAATCTCAATCATTAAATTGTCAAAATAATAACTAATTTAACAAATCAATTTTGCAACTAAGAAGAAAAAGAAGAACTCTAAGCAGTAAGCACAAAGAAGAAAGAAGAAGAAAACAACAGTAAAGAAGAAGAGAAAAATGTATGTATCTGAAGTTATTCAAAAATTGAGTATCAATTAATTTATTTTTAAAAGTGAATATAAATTCAATGGATGATGCAAAATTGGACGCTACATGAAAAATTTACTGCCAAGTGCTATAAGATCCAGCTATATTGTTGGATAAAATATCACATAAATGTACACACATACTGCAGTAGGAAGTTAGTGAGTGGTACCTCTCTTATTTTAATGTTTTGTGTAACTATCTTTTTAACCTATGTAGCATTAATTAAAAACATGACTTTCTTACCCTTTTTAATCTATTATTTAAACTAATTAATTTTCTAAACATCTTAGCAGAGAAAACCTGATTAGGGCTAGACGTCGTGCAAGGCTTCGTCCCGTTATTAGTGGAATCAATTCTCATCTTCCCTTTGGATGGTTTCTTCACGGTTCCATTGCCATTACGCAATACATATTGCCGATACTTTGATTATGATATGGGTTTTATGTAGGACTAACATCAACCCCATTGGCTATATTTTACTTGTACTGATGATAAGGAAGTAGAATTCATGGAAAGAATTGCGGCATCTTTATGAAATGAATGAGAAGATTAAGTAGAACAACAATTAAAGGATTTCCGATCACCAACCGATTTTGATAGAAACATCCCACAAACGCTACTCCTAATAGTCTACTAGTTTTGAAGTTGATACTATCAGAAATATCCTCGAATGATTTGCTTAAACCAAGTAATGAACTCTTATCAAATCAATATATATATATATATATATATATATAAATCGGAAAGTAACGATTAGTCAAGAGTGACCAACGGCCAACCAATGGTTTGCGGGCGATGTTCGCCTATATAATCGAAGTCCTATAAAGACTTTTAGTTACGCTTCAGTTCACGTGGAAAACATTTTCTTTTTAGTCAATTTTAAGAGTATGATGACTTTCTAAAATTGAAAATAAGCAAGCTTAAATTTTCTATTTTATTCTTAATAAGAACTTTTTATAATCACGTAAATATTTATGACTTGTTTTAGATCATAAATTTCAAAAAAATTTATTACTTTTTAAAATTTCATGTCAATTCAAACTTTTTGACATAAATTAAATAAGTATTTATCACGCATAATTAAATACTAACTCTTTTTTAATTTACATGACAATATTTGACTAGACATAAAATTTAGGAAAAAAGGAAAGATTTTGTCACTTCTTATATACAATGAGCCACGAATATTTGTTTGGTTACACATCATCTTATTAATGATAAAATAGACATTTTAAAATTAAATTGTTAGTATTAAATATATTAAAGAGTCATTCTTTTTAGAATCGATTAAAAAAGAAAAAATATCATAATTAAACAGAATTTATGCAATTTAGGCATTTACCAAAATACCCTTTGCACTTGCAAGCAAAATACTCCCTATAAGTTTGACATCATAAGTTGAACCCACAAACAAACCGAAAAGAATAAAAACAAAAAAGTATCTCAGTCCTAGAGAAACTAAAAAATATCAGGATAAACAGTTGAGTTAATGCAGCAATGGAGAAACCAGCTGTCCAGTGTGTAGATGAAGCTGCAACAAAGGTGCAGTCTTCTCCTGCTCGCAGCAATAACAATGGCGGTTGGATATCTTTCCCCTTCATCATAGGTCCTTTTCCTTCCTCGTCTTCTATTAAAGCTATATATTAGTTCTAGACGCGGAGCTTACGGCGGGAGGGTTTCATCCGAACCTCGTTCGTCAAAAAATTATATTGTGTATATAAGATCACTATTTATATATATATCTATCGCCTTAGTTTCTTGTCGTGTCTTTTTTTTTTTTTTTAAATTTAATGAACCCCTCTATAAAAATACTGTCTCCACCGACCACTGAAAATGATATTGAACTTTTATCGTTGAAATTATTAGGGAGCATGGCGGGCTTATCACTAGCTGCAGCAGGATGGAATAACAATCTGATTGTGTATCTAATACAAGAATTCAACATGAATAGCGTAAGTGCTGCAAAAGTCTACAATATGGCGAATGGGTGCAGCACTATTTTCCCTATTTTGGGTGCCGTAGTTGCCGATTCTTTTCTTGGCTGTTTCTCCGTCATCTGGATTTCTTCTTTCATCTCTCTGCTGGTAAGAAACTTTGATTCCCTTCCCCCCACTTACTTTAATTTCTCCTTTTTCTTTTTGTCTAATTCATGTAAAGGTATGTCATTTCACCAGAAGAAGAAAAAAAAGCTACTATCTTGTCATGGTTTTGGATTTCGTTAAATGACTAAACTTTAGTCACGGTAACAGTAAAATTATTAAATTGTATTAATCAAATTAAAATACTCTTGCCGTTTCAATTTATGGGGCAGTATTTTCTCTACAACTTTTAAAATTCAAAATGACTTCGCTTAAACTTTCCTAATTTACCGATGAGAAGTTGTATATACCGACACACATGTTAGGAAATGTTTAGGTGACAAGTCTGAAAAGTTTTATAAGCATACAATAATTATGATACATTTATGATCAAGTGTCAAGTGTAAAAACAAAATACCTCTTTTAAGTTCCATGCATATCCAAATTTTGTCACAGATATTGAAACGGAATTTTCATCGTTACAATAAACTCGGTAACCATATGTGAAGTTAACTCATCATTTTATTAATGATCGTTTTTGCGGGAGGTTGGCTAAATAGTAAATGGAGAAGGTTGCAAAAGATGAAAAATGAAAAGTTAACTCATCATTATATTAATGATCGTTTTTCTGGATCTGTAATTTCATGGGTTCACCAAAATAGTTTCAGCATTATATTGCTTCTTCCATCTCTCGGGTGGTAGCTCTGGTTCCTTTTTCAATTTCATTATCTCCTTTTTCTTTGTCAGATCGAAAAGATGTCAATTCGCGATAAAAAGAAAGCCAGTATCTTATCGTTCTATTGTTGTTGTGATATTTGTCGTTAATAGAAGTTGGCTTGCTTATTTGCTTGTCTTGGTTTCGATTATACAACCACCTCTTTATTAACGCGAATAGTTTTAGTATTGATTGGCCACAATTTTCGGTCTAAAGCTTCCTTAGAACAAATCTTTGGACCTCGTTGAGGTCTTTGTATGTAGTAATGCGCGTAAAAGAATTTAAGATTTGTTAGATATCCATAAGTGGAAACTTAATAGAAAAAATTCTAAATACTTATCTTTAAAAATGCCTCCAAGAGACATGTTAAAAACTGGATAAGATGAGCTAATCAATACTTTATCTAATTAAGAATTATTTCCGATGCACTTATTTAAAGAAAAAGTGTAGTAGTACTGAGCAATTATCTCAGATTCCAAATGGCAGTTGTAGAAAGAGACACGCAAATACCTTGTATTCCCACAGTTTCCCTGAGCGTGGCCACCTCAGTTTATTTCTGGGATTCATTTTTCATCTTTTGCTGTTTTTTAGGCAATTGCTGTATAAGTACAAGACTTTCCACTTATATAAATGCTTTCCAACAGAGTTATCCATCGGCTCATATATTGGGCCTACATGACCATTTTAGTTATCACAATATCCGTAATTGATGGATAGATATGGGAGTTGAGCATTTGTCAGAACGAAACTGACACAAAATTCAACAGAAAAATGACTTTTCCTGGGGAGAGGAGTCCCCTTCAACCATTCAGCCCTACCCTTAATTAGTATGGCAATTAATTACCAGAATTAAATTTTGTGCGTATGACACCATGCATTAGGAGTTGGAACTTACCCCAAAATGATATATTCTGTTTTAGACGATTTGATAGTATAAAATATAGTAAATTTGGTATATAAAAGTTGAACTCTTTGGAAAAATATTAAATATTAGCTTAGAGATGCTTTGAAGCAGTAGACACTTATTTCTGTAAAAATGACGACCATCCATTTCAGTGGGTTATTTCCCTTATCAATGCAGGGCCTTGAGTTCTTGTGATTCAATGGAAAAATATTCGTTTTCTTCGATGCGAACCTATTAATATTTGCAGATATATCAAACTACTAGCAAACCATTGAAATTAAATGAATATCTCGGCGGACATTCGGTTATGACCATTCGAGAAAATTTTACAATTCAAAGGAAAAACGACAAGTGTTTTATTAATTTCATGGAACTGAGTATAACATGCTGCCTGACGGTCTCTGATGAGTGGATTTAATGGATATTTCGACCATTCGGTGATGCGCAATTCAAAGGGGAAACGACAAGTGTATTAATTTCTTTCAAATTTCTTCTTGCATTCATTTCATTGAACTGTAGAACATGCTCCCTGACTGTTTTTTATGATTGGGATTCAGCTTGTCGTCGCAGGTTGTTTGTTTTATTTTCGAGGAAATTTAATGTTTACTTTGTCACAAATGTAATCTGTTTTAATTTTTAAGGTAGCCAATTTCACTTATTATGGGCCGTTACTTGTAGTGGCGAAAAATTTCTACAGTTCAAACTATAAAGAGGTAAAAAGAATTTCACAAATGATGTTCGATATATGGTATATACATCTCAAATATGATATTTTACAGTGTAATTTTTCGTAATATTTCGATGAGGGTGATAAACCTTAGCAAAAGATGACTTCGCCCTGATTGCTTGTAGTTATCTTTATGTGACATGACAGTATACATATTCTTTCACAAGAGTAGTTAAGCTGTTTTAAATATACTTTTTTTTTTTCTTTTTTGGCTGGTAGGGAGCACTGCTTCTCACATTCACTGCAGCAATTGATACATTGAGACCTCAAAAATGCCATTATAGTTCGGGCGACTGCAGAAATGCATCAACCTCCCAACTTACATTCTTATATGCAGCTCTAGCGCTAGCATATTTGGGCAATGGGGGTACACGTTTCACTATCGGATCAATGGGAGCAAACCAATTTCAGAAGCCAAAGCATCAAGCAACTTTCTTCAACTGGTATACTTTTGCACTCTACACATCCAATGTCATTGGCAGCACAGTCCTTTTATACATTGAGGATAATGTTAGTTGGGTATTGGGGTTGGCCACTTGTGTCGCGTTCAACATTCTTGGCTTGACTATTTTCTTGTCTGGCCAACGTTTGTATCGCCATATTGAGACACAACATGAAAGCCCCTTCATCAGTTTGGCTCAGGTCGTCGTTGCTGCCATTAGGAAGAAACCATTCTCTTTAGGAGGTGAAGATTATTACCATGGCACGAAATCACAGGACAGTGCTACAAGAACCGACTTCCCAAAACCTTCCAAATTCTTCAGGTAAGAGCACTCTTCCCAAACATATGGTTCAAAGTATATCGAGTAGCAGCACGGGTGGAGCTACATGGTCTGATAGGGGTTCAATTTAATCCCTATCGTTAGAACATCATAATGTAGGAATAAGTTCAGTTGAACCCCCTGACATATAGGTAGCTTTGTAGTATTTTAAGTTGTAGGTTTGAATCTCAGGCGTGGCATTCCTACATATTTTTGAATCCTATTTTAAGAAATCCTAGTTCCGCTACTAAGTGGTAGTCAAGTAGATAATCAAAATTTATTGTCCTAGCCCTTAAAATTCAAGTGAAATGATTTTCAAAGGAGAAGCGAATTTAATTTGTTAATTTTATGTTTAATAGGTTTCTGAACAGGGCGGCTTTGGTCACGGAAGGAGATAAGAAACAGGACGGCCTCATTGCTGAGCCTTGGAAACTATGTACAGTGCAACAAGTGGAAGATCTCAAAATAGTGATAAAGCTTTTCCCACTATGGACTACTGGTTTGTTTCTCTATACCCCATTAGTCATACAAGCCAGTTTGGCAATCCTCCAAGCTCTAAAAATGGACCGACATTTCGGATCCCATTTCAAAATCCCAGCTGGTTCTGTTGTTGTCTTTACATTGATCTCCACCTGCATATCCATTGCCTTCATGGACCGAGTCCTATTCCCTTTGTTGAATAGATGCATTCGTCGCTCTCTAACACCACTTCGACGGGTTGGGATAGGCCACTTGCTAACAGTCATTAGCATGGCCTTATCCGCCCTGGTCGAGTCAAAGAGGATAAAAATAAGGAAATCTCACCATCAAAACATTGTGGTGGTGCCAATGTCCGTGTTCTGGTTGGCGCCACAGCTAGCAATTACAGGCATCGGGCTAGCTTTTCATTCTCCAGGATATGCAGGGTTTTATTACCAAGAATTTCCAGCGTCCCTGAAGAGCACATCCACGGCAGTCGTAGCGGGTTTTGTCGGCGCAGCATTTTATTTGGGGAACGGGGTGATGGACTTGGTTCAAAGCGTGACGGGATGGTTGCCGGAGAATATTGATAATGGTAGGTTGGATAATGTTTTCTGGGTGATATGTGTTTTAGGAGCTGCAAATTTTGTGTATTACCTAGTATGTGCTTCAGTTTACAAGTATAAAAATGTTGACCAGGAAACAAATGATTCTATTGACAATATAGATAGCAATTAGACAAATGAAGTAGGCCTGGATTCATGTAAAATTGAACGACCAGTGATTCTCAAGGTATAAATAATCAGATATTGCATTTGTATCAGTTTGGTATCAATATTTTAGCGAGCATAAAAGAGTAATTGGAAAACAGAAAGGTCAAAATAATGTGCATAAAGGGTTGCTTTTATCCACAGTATTGACTTATTGTGCGCCGATGATGACTAGTTTAACTTGTCGAGGTACGAGAGAGTGTCATACTTTGAAATTATCCATCTCCTCGCTTTGAAACTTCAATTTGCTTCTAGTTTCTCATGCTAAGCTTGTATTGGAACTCCTAAAAGGGAAAATGTTCAAATTTGTCTTTTATACTACCTGAAGTTATTCAATTATTTCAGTTAGTTTTTTATGTCCATACATACTCTTGTTATTAGCAAATCGTTTTTGTATTTGTCTTTTTCATTGACACAGGTTCATGAGTCACTCATCTCTACCCGTTACCCATAAGGTCATAAACTACTTTTGTAATATTAAAATCTCTGAATTATGCGTTAACTTCTCATAAAATACGATTCACCGGAAAGTTAAATTTTCAATATTAAAAATTCTTTCTTCCAGCCATATGTGTAGAATAAACCTTCGTTTGAGCAATCATCGATCTATATTTTTGTGCTAACACTTCCTGAAGAAATTTACCTGCATTAACTTTTTAAGCAAATCACATTAATTTATCCTGGTTAAATAATAAAAAATATAGGGATATACACCAACTTCTTGGTTAAGTGAGGCTGTTGAAATTTTATTGCTTTCAGTTACTGCGTAACTTTTTTAGCATAATAAGTTACTTAGTTTTAGAATAATTTAATTTTTTGAATTTAAATTTCTGTTAGATTTTTTAGGTTTGTTGAAATATTTTAATATTTTTGCTGCCTCATCTTTTAAAAAACCGACAATGGTATCAAGAGCTTCATTGGTCTTATGGGATCTGTACCATTTTCAAATCATTTTTAACCAATATCAATTTTAAACTCATTTTCAAACATGGCAAGAAGCAGTCTCTCTTTGAATGCCCCACAAACTTTCACTGGCGAATACTATCGAATGTGCTCAGTGAAAATACAAACATATCTTAAAACCTATGAATTTATTGAATTTTATAATGGAATAACAATCCTTACGAGCAATCCCTGAAAATCCTATCATTGTCCAGAATCAAATACTTTCAAAAAAGATTTCAAACAAGATAAGGTCACTAAGAGTGTTTTTATACACAAAACCATAAGATGAAAAAGAAAGAAGAAAAGAATAAAAAGAATTGCTCTACAAAAGTGTGCAAATTTAGGGATGATCAAAACAATCCTCAAGGACAAACAACCAAGCAAGAGTTGAGGGGGAGCAACTTTTTAAATTGCAGCAACTGAAACGAAGGAGGAGTGTTGAAATTTTGTTGCTTTCAGTTACTGTAGTAACTTTTTTAGCATAATAAGTTACTTAGTTTTAGTATAAATCTAGTTTTTTGAATTTAAATTTCTCTTAGATTTTTTAAGTTTGTGAGATATTTTGGATTTTTTAAATTCTTCTTATGTAGATTTTTCTGCAGTTTAATGAAAAATGTAGAGACATTTTCAATCAAATTATTTTAATATTTTTGCTGCCCCATCTTTCAAAAAACCAACAGTAGTATCAAGAGCTTCATTAGTCTTAAGGAATTTGTGAGGTCTTCCAAAGAACCATTTTCAAATCATTTTTAACGAATATCAATTTTTAAATCTATTTTCAAACATGGCAAGCAGCAATCTCTCTTTGAATGCCCCACAAACTTTCACTGGCGAGTACTATCGAATTTGCTCAGTGAAAATACAATCATATCTTAAAACCTATGATTTATTGAATGTTGTAATGGAAGAACAATCCTTACGAGCAATCCCTGAAAATCCTATCATTATCCAGAATCAAATACTTTCAAAAGAGATTTCAGACAAGACAATGTTTACCCTCAAAATCGGATAACAATTAAATTTGTAAGTGGTTTTAAGGATACTTGATCTAATTTGATACAAAAAAATAATCAGATTGCAATTTAAATAAATAATGAAAGAGTAGATGCAAACCACACAGTTGAACAGTCTTAGCCTTGGAAGGTTAGCCACCCTCAAGCGAAAAGTGCTTTGATTGATATCAGAACAGAACAATAAGAGAATAATAAGAACTTAAAGAGAATAACAATATATTGCATTGGGATGTGTGTTACAATGTGTTGAATGAATCATCAAACCCCTTTTATATAGTAGAGGAGTCCTACTCTAGGTGCATTTCTATAAAAGGTAAAAATCTCTTGATTTGCTGATTGCCGGTTCTTTACTGATACGTGCTGAGATTTTCGTCGTGATATCCGACCGGTCATGGATATTTCGGTCTTCTATTAGTTATCTCAACAATGTTTCTCCGAGCTCGTTCGAGGCTAAGGTCGACACCAGACTCCATGTTCCTCGAAGGCAAACTTTTCGACCTCGGGTTCTAGCACGGCGGACTCGAGGTCGATCTTCAGTCCTTGGTCGCCACGTTCCAAGCTTAATCTACCCAGTTGTATTCGAGCTCGAATTCAACCGTATACAGATCGTCCCTCGTTTTTCGGAGAATAGACGACGAGAAACGACATGAACTTCTGATCCTGATTTCAATATTTTGTGACAAAAAAGACAAAACAGTCGAAACATCTCGTCAGTCAAGTCTTAATGGCATTAAATGCCTGTCAGTTGCCGGTTGGCCACTTCCAGATGTGAACAGTCGTTGAGAAACTATAAATACCCCTCATTAGTTTATTCAAACTTTACTTTCAAATCTTCTGCCCTCGTTCCTTAAAAATTTCAACATTTCCAAGCATTAATTTTCTGATTACTCTGAAATCCTTTTATAAGAACTTCTGTTCTTTATCCCAAACCATCAAGCATATTCTTCTTACTTCCTCTTTTTCCTTTATTTTCCAAAGAAATGGCGAATACTTCAAAATTCGTTCCCCAAAAAAAAAACTCCATCTACCTCGCGATCGGTTACCGAGGAAACCGTCTCGCGCACTGGTGTTGAGGAACCGACACCGGAGACTCATCTGAAAATGTTTATTACTGGGGTGCCCGGTCAAAGCCGATTTCAAGGTTGAAAAACCTTCTTCCGTACCAGTCCGATGTGAGGCGGTCTCGAGGTATATCTACTTGATCACCGAGGATGTTCTCTCTGAAGTCAAAAGGGATTACAACTGGGTTGACAAACATGTGGTGGTTCCTAAACCTGACGAATCCATCACCACCCACATCGAGGGATTTTTAAGTGTTTACACTTATCCCTTCACGTTTGGTCCCTTGGATCTGGTCATCATCGACTTTTGTAAGAGATACGAGGTAACCCTCGGTCAGATTCACCCTTCTTTCTGGAGGATCGTAATCCTCCTTCATTTCTTTGTGAGTAAGATCGAGGGGTGCCCTTTCATGATAGACCACCTTATGCGTTTATACAGTCCCCGACTCTACCGGGGAGGACTGATCAAGCTCGTTCGTCGGGCCAGTAAAGCTGTTTTCTCGAGTATCGATGAAGATAGGGATCGAGGTTGGCTAGGCCGTTTCGTTCGAGTAAGGACCTTGGACTTGATCTCGGCCGAGCACATGCCGTTCCCTGAGAAGTGGAACATGAAATGTAAGTATATAATTTTGCTTCCAAGATTTATTTATCGCACTTTTCCTTCCCTCTTATCAGTGTTCTGTGATGGTTCAGCTATTGCTCTGGTCCCGAACACAGTTCCTTGACTCAAGGAATAGGTTGAGGTCATTGTATCACAAAGGTCTTATTCCGAGCGCTCGTGGCGTGAGATTTCAAAGGGTTGATAGGAGGCCCGTTCTCATGGTGATATCTCTTTCATGAGTAATTTTTGGTTTTCCTTTTGCACGACTAAGTCCTCACTTGTTTTATTTATTTTTGTAGCACCCAAGGATGTCCAAATGAGACCTCCATCCGGTAGTGACGATCTCCCCACTGAGTCCCCTGCTCCGAAACAGGGTGAAGAGAAGAGAAGAAAAAGGGCCCGAGTTCTCCAAGCTTGGAGAAGAAGAAGCCAAGAGGAGGTTGGTGCGTAAGTCCAAATAAAGCACAAGCACTCGGGCACCACCTTCGGGTTCTCTCTATCAGTTGAGGGATGAATTCGAAGAAGAACAAGAGGAAGAAGCTTTAAATCTGGTGTCCCGAGTGTCGACACGACTCAAAGGAAAGGGGCCTCCGAACTAGAGGGAGACGATGCCGATCTTCATCGAGCTAGGGAGGTCAAGGAAGAGACCGAGACTGAAGCTTCCCGGGACGTGGGCAGTGCGCCGAAGGAAGCTCTCGGTGCGATAGAGATCACCGAGTCCCCTTCATTCATTGAGTCCATATACAATGAGGCTCAGATAGTGAAAGAACGTCCCAATGAGGGAGTCCTCGGAGTGGATGATCCCTTTCGCGGCTTCTTTGATGGAGTGGCCTCTACGGCCACGGAAGGTGTCGTTGGGTTGGTTAATTTAGAGATACCGAGGAAGAGCCCATCTTCGGGAGCAAGTAGACCTTCCTCGAGTCCCAAACTGGTCAATCAATTCCCTGCCCCGAGTGTGGATCCTGGCCGGAAGCGATTCATCACTTTTTCCCTTCTGGAGGACTCTGGGGTCCTCTCCGCCCCCGTAGGGTTGGCTAGTTATCTTCGGTGTCTGGTGATCGAGGATGATCAGGCCAAGATGAATGAGGTGGATGCACCCTGTCTATTCAACGAAGCGTAACAGGCGTTAAACCAGGTAACTTTAGATACTCCTCAATGGTTCTCAATTTGTACTTAGGCTATTTTGCAGATCGCTCTAACATTTTCTTTTTGTGTTTGTAGGCCTCGGTGCTTCACCATGAGGTTTTTCTCCGATACCGAGATGAGCTGAAACAACTTGAGGTCGGGTCCGAGGGCTCACTGAGAAGAGAGATTCCTACAAACTTCTTAGTGAGCAGCATAAGGGGGAGGCTAAGAGCCTCTGAGTTGAGTGAGGTGGCTCGGAAGGAGCACGCCGATCTGATCAAGCAGGTTAAAATATTTGAGGTTAGTGATGGCGAGCTAGGCTCAGTGACTAATCATCGGAATTTGCAGTTCCAACAGAAACTCGACCAGGTCTCCCAACTTCGGGTTGAGATGGATGTTGTCAAGGGTGAGACCGACGAATGGAGGGGCAGGATGGATCTTCTGGCCTCGAAAAAAGAGGCTGCTCGGGCGCAACTGACTTCGGTTGAGGTCCAGCTTCGAGCAGCACCAAAAAGGTTGAAGAGCTCCTATCTTAGCTAAGTTCGGTTGCCTCTGATCGAAAAATTATGGCCAAGGAACTTGAAACGGTCAAATCAGCGGCCGAGTCGGTTAAAGCCGACGCCGACAAGATAGTGGCCCAATATATGGCCGATGCTGAGGCGGCCCAGGACTGTTTGAAGGACATTGTTGATTATGAGAAGCGGCAGTCGCGAAGAGAGGCCCTCGAGGAGATTCATGCTCGGGGTTTCGATCTATCAGCCGAGATCGAAACCGCTAAGGGGCTCGAGGCCGAGACCAAGTAGTTGGCCTACCCCGAAGAAGAAGAAGAAGAAGAAGAAGAAGACTCCGAGGGTTCTGATGGACTTGGGAGTGGAGAAGACCAGGCTGTTTAAACACCTTCGTAGATATTTTTGCTTTTTTGCTTTTTGTACTTGTATATTTTTGTCAAGGCCATTTGGCCTTCGTAAAGATTGTATACAATATATGAGGCTTGTTTTCCCTTAGGCAGTTTATATATTCTGTTTTCCTTTACTTTATTTTTTATGTTTGCAAAGGTCAAAATGCATTAGCATCAAATAGTTAGGTCATGTCCGGAGGTTCGAACAAGCCTTGCCTTCGACATTATTTTGTTTAAGGAATCGTGGGGGTTCGACATGATCGAAAACTTTTTTTCCCAAAGTACTTGTGACTTTTTAGATTATAGTTCGCCGAGGGTAGACTTTAGAAGCGGTTATGAAAATTTTGAAGGCCTTGTTTTTGTTACGGGTCTGGACGTCTCCAAGCCCTTTTAGTATGGTCGTAGCCTTTTTAGTTCGGGTGTCTCCGAACGGGCTTGTTACCCTAAGTTAGCCTGGCTTTTCCAAGATAACAGTCCCGGAATGGGGATGGCCGTAGCCTTTAAGGTTCGGGCATCGCCTAATAAGTATTGCGCACTCGGGCTTCGATAGCTCAAGCCGTCCGAGTTTTTCTTTGAACAGTAGTCCCCGATTGGGGTGATTGTTTGAACCCGGATAAGGCGGCCCTTGGGCTCGATACCTTTAGGGGATCGTATGTAGGAAATTCCTTTAAGGAAAAAAATAGAGAATTTTTAAGGGACAAGATATTTATCCGCAAGGAAGAGACTTTATTCTTGTGCATAATAGTTACATATGTGTACAAGCTTTATGCCAGGGCTCGAGCAATCTATGCAGGTACGGTTCATCTGACTATTTGACCCTTACGGTAAATCTTATCGATCGAGCCGAGATCATTGAATCATAAAGTTTCCTTCCTTGCTAAAGTTGTTATCCGAGGGTGATGCCCCTTAATGTTCGGGGCCTATCGAAGAGAGGCCTCGAATACTATTGTGGTCTTCGATAGTGGTTCATAACCGGCCTTCAATTCTAAGTTATCATGATTTACTTGTTGCCTCGTTAAAAACATTGTCGGAAAACCTATTTGGGACAAAACCGGTTCAAGAAAAAAAGAATGCAACGCATGCTTTCAGGCCTAAAGGTTGTATTGTTCTTTGATGATTCCCTGCAAGTGTTAGTTTGGAATGTAAATAAATAAAACGAAATGAATAGGGTCGTACCTTAGCAGTAGTATCGCTTCAAGTGAGCTATGTTCCAGTTGTTAGGTAGTTGCTCTCCGTTCATCGTTCCGAGTTTGTACAATCCTTTACCGGTGATCTCGATAATTTGATAAGGCCCTTCCCAGTTCGGCCCCAACTTCCCTTCGTTCAGTTTTTGGGTGTTTAGTGTAACCTTCCTTAGTACCAAGTCCCCGACATTGAAGTATCGAAGGTTGGCCCTTCAATTGTAATATCTCTCGATCCATTGCTTTTGGGCGGCCAACCGGACAAGGGTTGCTTCGAGCCTATTATCCAATAATTCTAGGCTCATGTTCATAGCCTCGCTGTTCGATTCCTTGGTTGCATACCGGAACCTGAGACTTGGCTCTCTAACTTCGATTGTTATTAGATCTTCGGCATCATAGACTAGTGAGAATGGGGTGGCCCCGTTACTGGACTTCGAGGTCGTTCGGTATGCCCATAAGACTTCGGGCAAGTTTTCCTTCCATCTTCCTTTGGCGTCAGTTAACCTCTTTCTGAGGTTTTGGAGTATGGTTTTGTTGGTCGATTCTGCTTGACCGTTCCCACTAGGATCGTAAGGTATTGATAGGATCCTTTTGATCTTATGATCTTCGAGAAACTTGCTTACCTTGTTGTCAATGAATTGTTTTCCCGTTGTCACACACGATCTCGGCCGGCATTCCGAATCGGCATATGATATGATCCTAAATGAAGTCGATGACTTCTTTCTCCCTGACCTTTTCGTATGCCTGGGATTCCACCCACTTATAAAAATAGTTAGTCATAAACAATATAAATTGAGCCTTACCGGGTGCCCATGGAAGGGGGCCAACAATATCCATTCCCCACTTCATGAACGTCCATGGTGACAAAACCTAATGCAGCAGCTCCCCGGGCTGATGAATCATCGGAGCGTGTCTTTGACATTCATCACATTTTTGTACAAGCTCCTTTGCGTCCTTTTCTACATCGATCTAATAATAACCGGCTTTGATTATTTTTCGAACCAATGATTTGGCGCCTGAATGATTTCCACAGGTACCTTCGTGGATTTCCTCAAAACGTACTCAGTATCCCCCGGCCCTAGACATATTGCAAGTGGTCCATCGAATGCTCTTCTGAACAGGGTCCCGTCTTCGGACAGCTGAACAGGCTTGCCTCTGTACGCAGAGCCCTCAATTCTTTTGGATTCGAGGGCAGTTTCCCGGTCCTTCAGATATTCTACATATTTATTTCTCCAATCCCAAGTTAGGCTCGTTGAGTTGATCTCGGCATGGCCTTCTTCTACCACCGATCTCATAAGTTGTACGACTGCCCTCGAGTTGAAATCGTCATCTTCGACTGATGATCCTAAGTTAGCGAGGGCATCGGCCTCACTGTTTTGATCCCGAGGTACGTGTTGGAAAGTCCATTCTTTGAACCGATGTAATGTTACCTGCAACTTATCCATGTACCTTTATATTCGTTCTTCTCTAACCTCGAACGTCCCATTAAATTGGTTCACCACAAGGAGGGAGTCTCACTTGGCTTCGATCACCTTTGCTCCTAAGCTTTTGGCTAGTTCAAGACCTGCAATTATGGCCTCATATTCCGCTTCGTTGTTATTCAATTTCACAGTCCTAATAGATTGTCTAACTACATAGCCTGTCGGTGGCTTCAATATGATGCCAAGTCCGGATCCTTTTGCGTTTGAGACGCCGTCCGTAAAGAGGGTCCAGATCCCCGAGGAGGTCCCTAAGTTGATTAATAACTCTCTTTCGACCTCGGGGATGAGGGCCGGCGTAATGTCGGCCACAAAGTCTGCCAAAATTTTAGATTTAATAGCGGTCTAGGGTCGATATTCAACATCGTACCAACTGATTTCCACGGCCCACTTGGCCAACCGGCCTGTCGGGCTTATGCATAACATTCCTCAACGGGTAAGTAGTCACGACACATATAGGGTGACACTGGAAGTATGATTTTAGCTTTCTAGAGGCGCTTAGCAAAACGAGCGCCAGCTTTTCTAGGTGAGGGTACCTAGTTTCAGCCTCACCTAGGGTCCTGCTAACATAGTAAATTAGAAATTGCGTACCTTGCTCTTCCCCGGACCAGGACTCCACTTACCGCTATCTCCGATACCGCCAAGTACAAGTATAGTTGTTCGTTTGTCTTCGGCGTGTGAAGCAGCGGGGGACTCGATAGATACCGCTTGAGTTCCTCCAAGGCCTGTTGGCACTCCGGGGTCAATGAGAAGTTATTCTTTTTCTTCAACAGTGTGAAGAACCAGTGGCTCTTTTTGGAGGACATCGAGATGAATCGCCCCAGGGCGGCTATGCGCCCGGTTAATCTTTGCACGGCCTTCACGTTGTCCACAACCGTGATAGCTTCGATGGCTTTGATTTTGTCGGGGTTGATCTCGATTCCTCGGTTGGATACCATGAATCCGAGGAATTTACCTGACATAACTCCGAACGCACAATTTCTCCGGGTTCAGCTTCATATTGTATTTCTTCAATATGCTGAAGGTTTCATGCAAATGTTTTAAATGGTCCTCTGCTCGCAGGGACTTGACCAATATATCGTCAATGTAAACCTTCATTGATTTTCCTATTTGTTGCTCGAACATCCGATTTACTAGGCATTGTTAAGTGGCACCGGCGTTTTTTAACCTAAATGGCATGACGTTATAGCAGTATGTGTCGTATTTAGTGATGAAGGAGGTTTTTTCCTAATTACCCGAGTTCATCCATATTTAGTTGTGAGAAAACTAAGGATCTCGTGGCGTCAATCATGCGATCAATGTTGGGCAAAGGGAAAGAGTCATTAGGACATGCTTTATTCAAATCCTTATAGTCTACACACATTCTTAATTTGTTCCCTTTTTTAAGGACTACTACCACGTTTGCTAACCAATCCGGGTATTTAACCAATCGGGTCCAGGCTCAGATTGTAAGTGGTTATCTCTGGCGGTATCCCTATCATATCAAAGTGGGACCATTCGAAACAATCTTCATTAGCTATAAGAAATTGAATGAGTTTTTTCCTAAGCTCGGGGCTTAACCCCGTGCGCAGGTGTACCTTTCAATTTGGTAGTGTTCACTCAATACAACTTGTTCCAGTTCTTCGACTGTTGATTTTGTAGCGTTGGAATCATCGGGGGCTATGAAAGATCTGGGGACCCAGTATTCATCGTCCTCGTCTACCCCTCGTTCCTCTTATTCTGTCGAGGCCGATATCAGTGATTACTATTTGGTCCAGGTTTTTGACCATCTGGTTCGGATCCTCCGATATTGAGATTGTTATTCTTTTCTTTATCTATATTTTTCCAAGAATGCTGGGATCACTTCATCGACCGCGAACATTTCCTTGGCAGCAGATTGTTCCCCATAAATTGTTTTGATTCCGCTGGGAGTTGGGAATTTCAGCACCTGGTGCAGCGTTGAGGGTACTGCTCGATCCATGGCCTCCTGAACAAAGCGTTGTACCTCATGTCTCCTTCGATCACATAAAACTTGGTTTCCTGGATTGTCCTAGTGGTGTTCACCAGTAATGTTATCTTACCCTTAGTGGTTTCACATGCCATGTTGAATCCGTTTAGATTTTGGACAGCAGGCACGATTTGATCTTGTAGACCGAGCCGCTCCACGATCCTCGATTGGATAATGTTGGCGGAGCTACCTGGATCGATTAACACATGCTTAACTTTAATTTTATTTACGAGTACAGATATTACCAGCGCATCGTTGTGGGGCTGCACGATCCTTTCTGCATCCTCGCTGTTGAAAGACAGGGTTTCTTCCGGTACGTAGTCTCGAGTTCGTTTCTCCCTTGTGATAGACACTTTGGTGCACTTCAACATTGGCCCTTGAGGGATATCGACCCCATCGATGATCATGTTAATGACGTGCTGAGGTTCTTCTTATTCTGTCTGTTTGTTGGAATCCCTATTCCTGAAATGATTCTTGGCTCGATCGCTCAGGAATTCTCGAAGATGCCCGTTATTGAATAGTCAGGCTAATTCCTCTCTCAACTGTCGGCAATCCTCCGTCCTTTTGCCGTGAGTGCCTTGATATTTACACATCTGGTTAGGATCCCTCTAGAACGGATCAGATTGCAGAGGTCGAGGCCATTTGTTGTCCTTGATGCGTCCGATAGTTGATACAATAGCAGCAGCATCGACGTTAAAGTTGTATTCCGATAACTTCGGTGCTTCTTTAGGCTCGACGGGCCCGTCGAAGTTGTTTTTGCTCATGAGTCCTCGGCTACTTTGACCTCAATCATTTCTCCTTTCGTTTCTTATGAGATTTCTCCCAGATCCATTACCTCTTCGATCTCCATTGTACGGTTGATAACGAACCCTGCTTGATCTCAGTTCACGATCAATGTCTCTCTTGACTCTGTCGATGGTTTTGACGGGATAAACAGACCCTGAAGGCAGCCTGGGTTGATCATCTTCCACTCTGATTTTCGATTGATACCAGTTATGCACGTCGGCCCAAGAACGGTCGGATATTCTATCAGGTTCTGTTTCAACTGTTGTGAAGCCACCGAGCTTCGAATATTGAGCCCTTGAGTGAAAGCTTGAATGGCCCAATCATCCGCAACCGATGGTAGGTCCATTTGTTCCATTTGAAATCGGGACACGAACTCTCTGAGCAACTCGTTATCCTTTTGTTTTACTTTGCAAAGGTCCGACTTCCTGGTCTCGACCTTGATGGCCCCGGCGTGTGCTTTCACAAAAGAATCTGCAAGTATAGCAAACGAGTCAATTGAATTAGGAGGTAAGTTGTGATACCATATCATAGCTCCCTTCGACAGGGTCTCTCCGAACTTCTTCAGCAGGACAGACTTGATCTCTTCGTCCTCCAAGTCATTCCCTTTAATGGCACATATATAAGAGGTTACATGTTCATTTGGGTCGGTCGTTCCGTTATATTTAGGCATCTCGAGCATACAGAATTTCTTAGGGATCGGCTTCAGAGCCGCGCTCGGAGGAAAAGGTTTTTGCACGAACTTCTTGGAATCCAGGCCTTTCAATATCAGCGGTGCTCCCGGGATTTGGTTTACCCTGGAATTGTAGGTTTTCACCTTTTTGTCATTAGCTTTGATTTTCTTCTCCCCTGATTCCACTCGTTTTGTCAGTTCCTCGAACATTTTTATGATCTCGGGGTTAGTCCCTGATTCATTCTCATTCGATCTCTTTGCGACTGGTTTGTCCCTGTGGGTGACTTTCCGGGGCTGATCGGGCTCAACTCTGCTCGGTACGCGACTTTGGTTTTGCAACTGGGCTATCACCGCCTATTGAGCCTGCAATATTTCGAAGATCACCCGTAAACAGATCCCATCTCCACCAACGTTTTGTGTGTTTTGAGCCGCCGATCGGGCTCCACCACAGACGCTATTTTCGGGGTCGGTAGGGAGGTTTTTATCAATAGCCATATGTGAATTAGCATCAATTGGGTCTGCGACCGGAATTTAGATGGGATCAACGGGCGGTACCTCATTACCAAGCGCTATGTTGTTATTTTCACTATGGTGACCGGACTCATTGTTAACATGTAGGGGTGCTAATTGAGAGTTTGACATGTTGTGTCTTAACCTGAAATCAGAGACACTTCAAAGAGCAAGTGTGAAATAGTGTGTGTTATGGAGATTTGTATCAAATAACCACCATTATCCTTAGACCCACGGTGGGGGCCAAACTGTTTACCTTCAAAATCGGATAACAGTTGAATTTCTAAATGGTTTTAAGGATACGTGATCTAATTTGATACAAAATGATAAATCATATTGCAATTGAAATAAGTAATGAAAAAGTAAATGCAAACCATACAAGTTGAACAATCTTAGCCTTGGAAGGTTAGCCACCCTCGAGCCAAAAATGCTTTGATTGATAGCAGAACAGAACAACAAGAGAATAATAAGAACTTAAAGAGAATAACAATATATTGCTTTGAGATGTGTGTTACAATGTGTTGAATGAATCACCATACCCCCTTTATATAGTAGAGGAGTCCTACTCTAGGTACATTTCTATAAAAGATAAAAATCTCTTGATTTGCTGATTGTCGGTTCCTTACTGATACGTGCCGAGATTCCCGCCATAATATCCGACCGATCACGGATATTTCGGTCAGCTGTTAGTTATCTAAACAATGTTTCTTCGAACTCGTTCGAGGCTAAGGTCGACGTCGGACTCAATGTTCCTCGAAGGCAAACTTTCCGACCTCGGGTTCTAGCTCGGTAGACTCGAGGTCGATCTTCTGTCCTTGTTCGCCACGTTCCAAGCCTAATCTACCAAGTTGTAGTCGAGCTCGACTTCGACCGTATACAGACAAGGTCATTAAGGGTGTTTTTTTATGCATAAAACCATAAGACGAAAAAGAAAGAAGAAAAGAATAAAAAGAACTGCTCTATGAAAGTGCAATTTCAGCAATGCTCAAAACAATCCTCAAGGATAAACAACCAAGCAAGAGTTAAGGAGGAGCAGCTTTTTAAATTGCAGCAACTGAAGCAAAGGAGGAGTGTTGAAATTTTGTTGCTTTCAGTTACTGCAGTAACTTTTTTAGCATAATAAGTTCCTTAGTTTGAGGATAAATCTAGTTTTTTCAATTTAAATATCTATTAGATTTTTTGGTTTGATGAGATATTTTGGATTTTTTAAATTCTTCTTATGCATATTTTTCTGCAGATTATGTTCTGAAGTTGGTTATTTAAAGCCCTTTATATTTAATAAAAAAGTAGAGATATTTTCAATCAAATATATTTAATATTTGCTGCTCCATCTTTTAAAAAACCAACAGAGGCAAAGGAATATAAAAGGCACATGTCGTACATTTAATGATTTAATGTGAATATCAAGGTATGAGTTATAAGTTCCACTAGGAAGGCAGATATGTGTTCTACTTCAAGGTTTCTGCTATCATTTCTTTCGAAAAAAAAATATGAAATAACACCTTCCGTGCCTTTATTCGTCAGCTTAAAAACACGAGCAGAAAATTTACCAAATGGAGACCGCTAGACGAATCAACAAGGTGAAATGTCGCTTAATGTCGATTCTAAGTCGTAGCTGTTTGTGATGCCTTTTTCAGATTGTTTTCTTTTTGAAGATGAAAATACCATTATAGCTGTCACAAGTCACTTTCTAGTGATTAATTTGGTTAAAATAACCAAAGGACCAGCAGGTGAAGGCAATTTAAACTTGAACAACGATCAAATAGTTAAAAATCATGCTTTTCCGGTTCGAGATACGAGTATCTTTTGGTTTGAAATACTATATCAAACAGGTAAATTACCTATCAACAAATGAGATGACAGGTTTTTCATCTTGCTCAGAAAAATACTATTCAATTAAAGTTGGATATTCTAATAAAGCTTGATTCCTTTTTTCTTCGCTGAAAAAATTCTTGATTACCTGAAAATTCTTGTAACTAATATTTCTTTAATTCTTTTCTAACCATAAAAACCCTCATTTATGTGTGATTTTAAATACTTAAATTAAATCTCATTTAAAATAAATAGTAACAATTTCTAATTTAAACACAAACCAGTCGAATTTACTTTACATGAACGTAACAAAGACAAAAGAGCTAACTAAATGAACAATGTGGTCTATAAATGAGTGACCTGGGGTGAAGCAGTCTTGCATAAAGTTGCCCACTTATAAATACTTGAAACTCCATATCCAAAAAGAACAAACATCACTGCTATCAAATTGACTAATTTCAATGGATAATTCAGCCTGTTCTGATGACGAAAGAGCAAGAATTTCCTCTTCAGATAGCCGCAAAAATGGTGGCTGGATAACCTTCCCCTTTATGATGGGTCTGTTTCTTTTTTTGGTCTTTCTTAACACTTTACTGTTAGTTGTTAGATGCATTTTGGTCCTGTTTTATCCTGTCATAAAAATATCAATGTCTGCTCTGATACACATAATTAGCGAACGGCATTTTTATGTAACTAAGGTTTGTTTAGATACTATAGTGCTTCAAACTGACGATATTGCTCCTTTGAATCTCTTAAATACTGGGAATTGAAAAATTAGAATAGAAAGAGCGAAAGCTAGAAATTTCAAACTCCAGTCTACGTGATAAAGATGGAATACTATTTTTTGTATTTTAACAATTTTTAATTCCCAAAATTAAGCAGGAACGATGGCGTGCCTGACAGTAGCTGCTGGAGGATGGGTTAGCAACCTGATTGTTTATCTGATACAAGAATTCAACATGAAGAGCATCCGCGCTGCTAAAGTATATAATGTGGTGAATGGCTGCATCACCATTTTCCCCATTCTCGCAGGAATTATTGCTGACTCCTTTCTTGGCTGTTTTTCTGTCATTTGGATTTCTTCTCTTATCTCTGCTCTGGTAAAACTGATTCCTTTTCATTAGATTCCATCTTCTTGGCTTCCAGAACTTATTGAACACACACACACACACAAAAAAAAAAAGGGCAGCCCAGTACACAAGGCATCCTACGTTCACGCAGGGTCCGGGGAAGGATCACATGCTAAGGAATTGTGTTAAACACACACACACACAAAAGGGTTCAACTTCTTTTAGGATAGCATAAGAACTTTTACCCGATCATGTAACCATCAATAAGAACGGGATTAATAACCTAGAAACAAGGCAGGATACCAGCTACGACGGGTTAAAATATATGCTTAGTGTAAAATTTCTTTGCAATTGCAGGGTATATTGCTTCTAGTATTCACAGCAGCCATTAACAAATTAAGACCTGCGGTATGTGATGATGGCTCCAGTACCTGTACAAACCCATCAACAACTCAATATGCAGTCTTATATATTGCTCTTGCACTAGCATCTCTAGGGGCTGCAGGTACACGTTTTACTATTGGATCCATGGGAGCATATCAGTTTGACAAGCCAAAACACCAAGGAATTTTCTTTAACTGGTACACGTTCACCTTATACACATCTATTGTTGTAAGCTCCACAGCCATTGTCTACATTGAGGACAATATTAGTTGGACCTGGGGTTTTGCCATCTCTTTAGGTCTTAACATCCTCGCCTTAGCCATTTTTCTATCAGGGATACGTTTGTATCGCCATGTTAAGGAACAAGAAGGCAGCCCTTTTATCAATATGGCTAGTGTCGTTGTCGCAGCCATTCAGAAACGGAAAATCCCCCTGTTTGAGCAAAGTCACCATTACTATCATGATCCAAGTGATAAACACAAAAATATGCCCTCTCCTACTCCTACCTTCAAGTAAAACCTCTATATTAATTCTCTCTTTTGGTTGAGCTACTACTCATGCTCAAGGGCGGATCTAGGACGGGTTATGTGGATTCAACTGAACTTATTACTTTTGATTCGAACTATGTATACATATAATAAGATCAAAATCATCCCGAATCCACTGACTCTTACTCTTAGATTCGCCTCTGGTCATATTCATTTGCTAACGAAGCTCTCTAATATAGGTTCCTCAACCGAGCGGCCTTCATTACTGTGGGAGACATTAAAGAAGATGGCTCCATTGAGAATACCTGGAGACTATGTACAATACAACAAGTAGAAGATTTGAAACGCCTGATTAAGCTTGCTCCTTTGTGGTGTAGTGGATTATTTTTATCCACTCCTCTGATCATTCAGTCAAGCCTGCTAGTACTCCAGGCTCTAAAAATGGATCGTCAGGTGGTACACCATTTCAAAATCCCGGCAGGTTCTATGTCAGTCTTTGTGTTTATATGGACTGCTATATCAATAACCTTCATTGACAGATTGCTCTACCCTTTTCTAGCTAAATGCTCCCAATTTTCTCTTACACCTCTTCGGCGCATTGGGATAGGCCATGTACTAACGATACTTAGCATGGCCATCTCTGCCTTGGTGGAGTCAAGGCGGCTGAGGCTCGTGAGATCCCACCATCTCCAAGGCCAAAATGGTGCCATTGTTCCAATGTCAGTCCTCTGGCTAGTGCCACAGCTAGCCTTTAATGGTATTGGAGAAGGATTCCATATTCCAGGACATCTCGGGTTTTACTACCAAGAGTTTCCTGCATCCTTGAAAAGCACCTCAACTGCAGTAGTTGCAATGTTCATTGGTATCGGGTTCTACATGGGGAATACTCTGATTGATCTGGTTCAGAGAGCAACGAGATGGTTGCCAGACAATATCAATGATGGAAGAATGGATAACGTCTTCTGGCTCTGTTGTTTCCTGGGATCAGCAAATTTCATGTATTACCTCGTGTTTGCCTCCTTGTACAAGTATAAAAATATAGGTGACAAACCAAATGATGCGCCCAGTAAATGACACTCTTATTAGTACAATTCAAGAAGCATGGATTTGATAAGCTCCACGGCAGATTTCCATGCTTAGCTTATTGTTTTCAAAAAAGATCAACTTTTCATGAATGAGATATTGCTCTTTACATAAAAGAAATAACAAAGGAATCTTTTAAAGTCGGTGTACAAAGAATTACCTATAAAGGGTATAAATCGTGTATTTGGAATAATGTATCAGTTAGCAACTTTTCTTGCTAAGCAGTGTTAAGCTAAATCAGAAACATGTTAGTGGTGAATGAAAGAATTTGGATGAGACCAAGTTTAGACAAACAGGAATCAGGACTCCGGAGGCATATTGTTGTTGAACTTTGTACAGTCAAAAGGTCCAAGTTGATTGTTTTTCTTTTTCACCTGCAAATCAAAGAAAGATAACAGCTTAAGACACTAAAATGAAAGCTGCACAACCATGCAAGATAATGATATGCAGCAGCGATACTTTACCATTTCTACCAGACAACGGTTCAAGCAATAACTCTTAGAGCCCGTTTGGACCAGCTGCCAAAAACTACTTATTTTGAGAAGTGATTTTGCTCAAATGTGTTTTTTAAAAATGTGCTTTTGAAAAATTACAATTTGTGTATGGCTAGTTCATTTGAGAAGGACTTTAATAAGCAAATTGTGTTTGAACAATCTTTTCAAAAAGTGTTTTTGAGTGTCAAATTATGAAAAAAGACAATACATATTCAATTTACAAGTAGTATATTATTTAAAATATAAAGTAAAAATATATATTAAAAATTTTAATCAATATAATAGTTATCCAAAGCAACAATATTAGGTATCCGGTATCACTTATTGTTTACATTGATGATTTAAATATATCAAAGAATAGTCATTCAATATAAATTTAAAATCCACTTCGTTAATCTATATTATTATAAAAGCATGAATACAATGTCGGTTTACAAAAATAACCTTATAATATTAAGCATAATAACTGTCATGGGCGGCTTTCTAGCCATACCCCATGACCCCTTGGACGCGCCCCGTGGCGTCCTGGCAAGCCTCCCAACGCCCAGCGCCACGGTCGGCCCCGTGGTCTCGGCAGCTCCAAGTGACAAGCGCGCAAACACCTCTGTCGCCCCACTGATAGCCAACGCCACTGCACAGCCACAGGCAGATGCCCACAGCGCCGCACAACGCCGCGCACAGACCCTGAGCCTAATGACAAAGTTGCTGCAGACGGACTTGTTTCTACCTTGTAGAAGACTAAGTCCTTTTCATTGTAAATATAGAATAGATTTACTTTATTTTCTTTTAGTATGCATTTACAGCTTTCTCAGGTCAACTCATGTAACTTTGATTTTTTTTTTTTAAGCATTATTAGGGGGGATCAAGCATTCAAAACTTTCTAGCAAGCAAGCATTTATCTGTACTGGTGTCTCTCCCCCTCGACACCGCGTAGCTTTCTGTAATAGTTTTCATTTATACAAGCAAGCTTTTTTTCTCAATTCTCTCTACTGTTCTCAATTGCTCAAGTTATTGATTTTCCCGTACGATACTGACAATCTAGTATAGCGTACGGAGGGGACCTCAGTTGGCGGACAATAATCGTACTGATATCGATTGCGTAGCCTTACGTTGCGCTTCCAAAGAACCTCAGAAAGGCGCCGCATAATAGTTGGTATCAAAGCCTAGGCTCGACATCGGACGAGGGATAACATTGCCATTAACACCATTTCTGACGATGGTGAATCATGGGGATCGCATCGCGATCCTTGAGGAGACGGTTGACGCATTACGGCCCATCGTGGAAATTGTGCCTGACCTAAAGACCAACATAGTGCAAAGGTTGGACGACCTGGATCGCAGGATGCACCAGGCCGAAGTTGACATAGAAAACATCAGCCGCGACTCGGACGGAGACCGGCAAACGGCAGCCACAGAGGCAGCCGATATTTTTGGGAAATTTGAGGGCCTCCAGCAGGAGAGTGCCGAAAATTTAGCCCACAGGGCACAGACAGGATGACTGCCATGCAACAAACCATAGACAACTTGACAGGCCAGCTCAATGTTGTCAATGCTGCTTTACAAGGCCTGCTTTGAGGAAGCAGGAACCAAACCGGGGGGTGCTGTGAACTTCGCTCTCGCGACACGGAAATTGAAAATTCCTGAGCCAAAGCCATACAGTGGTGCTCGGAATGCCAAAGAAGTGAAAATTTTCATCTTCGACATTGAGCAGTACTTCGATGCCGTGGGAGGCCTAGAAGAAGCTAAGAAGGTGGCAATTGCTGCCATGTATCAATCTTCAAGGTGATGCTAAACTCTGGGGGCGAGTGAAATACGAAGCCATCAGGACGGGTGAAGATACTCTCGACACATGGGCGGAACTAAAGGCTGCCATACGCGTACAATTCTTCCCCGAAAATGTTGAGTACAATGCAAGGAGGAAACTACGGGAGCTCCGCCAGACCAAGTCGGTGCGGGACTACGTGCGAGAATTCTCTGCACTCATGCTGAGCATACGCGACATGGGGGACAAAGACAAACTCTTCACTTTCCTGGAAGAGTTGAAACCCTATGCCCGTATGGAACTTCAAAGACAAAGGGTAGACACATTACCTAAGGCGATCCAAGCAGCGGAATGCCTCGAGGATTATCAAGTGGAAGCTCGAAAGGATAGGCCTCAACAGCCTGTCAAAAGAGGATACAAAAGGGATCATCCGAGTACTGGTGGCCCAAGCAGAAGTGGAGGAGAACGGAGTGCAACCAAATCCAAGGCTTCCTCCTCAGGCAGTACTAGCAGTGCATCTAACAACAACGATCGGGGGAGGAAACCCCCTTCCAGGTGTCGTCATTGTGGCGGACCACATTAGAATAACGAGTGCCCACATGCACAGATGAATGCCCATCAAGCTGTTGATGATGGGACGGATGACGAATCTGATGATGCAAACCAGATCGAGCCGATAGGTGCCTTCAATGCAATTGTTGGCTCTGTTTCTGAAGCCTTAGCGGAGACCAGTGCTGGTATCCGTAAGAAGAAGGACCCCTGCCCAATCAACAAGAAAGGGAAAAAGAAGGCGGATGAGAGGACCCCGGATCTTAATGTTCGTCGAGATGAAGGTAAATGGCAAACCCATTCGGGCGATAATAGATACGGGTGCAACCCACAACTATTTAGCCTCGACCCAGGTGGAGCGCCTTGGCCTAGTTGTAGGAAATGGCAGAGGCCGTGTCAAGGCTATTAACTCACCCCCTCAACCAGTTGGGGGAATAGCCAGAGAAGTACCAGTGAAACTTGGCCCTTATGAAGGAAAATTCAACCTGCAGGTGGTGGTCATAGACGACTTCGAGTTGATAGTAGGGTTGGAATTCCTGAGGCAAACCAACACCATGCCCGTGCCATATGCAGACATGCTACTGATGATGGGAACAAATGGGGCCAAGCCCTGCACCATCCCGTGCATGCCCGTGAAGATGACCGTGGAAAACATCTCGGCCTTGTTGTTGAAGAAGAGGGTCAAAAGACATGAACCTACATTCTTGGCTACTCTTTGCATTGAAGATAGAGAACGCTCCTCGAGTCCTCTTCCTGCACCCATGAAGGAGTTGTTACTGGAATTTGAAGATGTCATGCCACAAGACATGCCAAAGCGACTCCCGCCGAGGCGTACTGTGGACCATGAGATTGAGTTGGTGCCGGGTGCGAAGCCACCTGCCCGGGCGCCATACAAAATGTCACAACCCGAACTCACCGAGCTTCGGAGACAATTGACAGAAATGCTAGACACAGGGATCATCGTACCCTCCAAGTCCCTATACGGGTCCCCTGTGCTATTTCAAAAGAAACACGATGGGAGTTTACGACTATGTGTGGATTACCGGGCTCTAAACAAAATCACTGTGAAGAACAAGTACCCTATCCCACTCATGGAAGACTTGTTCAACAGATTGGGTGGTGCGACGGTGTTCACCAAAATAGACCTGAAGACAGGTTATTGGCAAGTTCGGATCGCAGAGGGCGACGAACATAAGACGACGTGCGTGACAAGATATGGGTCATACGACTTCCTGGTGATGCCATTCGGCTTGACTAATGCACTAGTAACATTTTACACCCTAATGAACCAAGTCTTTCGGGAATATATTGATGAATTCGTGGTGGTCTACTTGGACGACATTGTCGTATATAGCCAGACATTGGAGGAACATCTAAAGCATTTGCGGAAGGTCCTATCACGATTGCGGGAGCACGAAATATGCGAAGCAGTCCAAATGCTCATTTGCTCAAAAACAAATCGACTTCCTCGGGCATGTCATTGAGGAAGGGCGGATCAAGATGGACCAGCAGAAGATTCAGGCTATCACAGATTGGCCGCTGCCTAAGGATGTTCACGCCTTGAGGGCGTTCCTTGGCCTATGCAATTTCTATCGTCGTTTTGTGAAGAATTACTCTCTCATTGCAGTACCGCTAACAGAACTTCTCAAGAAGATCACGCCTTGGGATTGGGGACCCAGGCGAGCGGAGGCCTTCAACGCCTTGAAAGCGGCTATGTCTAGTAGCCCCGTCTTGGCCCTCCCTAATTTTGCCAAGCCATTTGAGGTACAAACGGATGCCTCCGATTATGCACTTGGTGGAGTCTTGCTACAAGATAGGCACCCTGTAGCATATGAGAGCCGGAAGCTGAAGGATGCAGAGCGGCGCTATGCCACCCACGAGAAGGAATTATTAACTGTCGTCCATTGCCTACGCCTTTGGAGACATTATCTACTGGGAACCCCATTCTTGGTCAAGACAGACAATACAGCTGTTAGCCATTTCTAGACTCAACCGAAGCTGAATGGTCGACAGGCCAGGTGGCAGGAACTTCTAGCAGAATTTCACTTCAACTTGGAGTACCGTAGTGGGAAGCCTAATCAAGTTGCTGATGCACTCGGTCGGAGAGCGGATCTAGCCTCAGTGTGCATACTCGCCACCCTAAGGGGGAGCGAAATAGCCACCACCATAAAAGACCAGATACAAGGTCTACTCATCAAGGATCCGGCTGCACAGTATTTGGTTAATTTGGTAGAACAAGGCAAGACTCGCCAGTTCTACACAGAAGATGGTTTCTTGAAAGTGAAAGGAAACCGACTTTATGTCTCCAAAGGAGGAGATCTGCGAAGGACCCTTTTGGCGGAATGCCACGACACTTTGTGGGCCGGTCATCCTGGTGAAGAACGCACCATGGCGTTACTTCGCCGTGCATATTATTGGACTCAAATGGCCGATGACGTCGCTCAGTATGTGAAGACTTGTCTAGTATGCCAGAAGGACAAGTCGGACCGTCTGACACAAGCAGGACTCTTGGAACCACTGGCTGTCCCAAAGAGACCTTGGGAAAGCGTTTCCCTGGATTTCATCACCGTCTTGCCCAAGGTCGGGGATCTCACATCTATCTTGGTTGTGGTGGATCGATTTTCCAAGTATGCTACCTTTATAGCAGCCCCACAGTATATATCAGCAGAAGATACAGCTCGACTCTTCTTCTCTCATGTCGTCAAATATTGGGGCCTGCCCAAAGACATCGTTAGTGATCGCGACTCGCGCTTCACTAGCAACTTTTGGACTCAACTTTTTAAGTGCCTTTAGTCAAAACTAAGCCACAGTTCAAGTTTTCATCCGCAATCTGATGGCCAGACGGAGCGGTTCAATGGCATGCTGGAGGAATATCTCCGCCACTTTGTAACTGGATCGCAGAAGAACTGGGTGAAGCTTTTGGATGCTGCTCAACTGTGTTTCAATTCACAAAAGAGCTTTAGTACCAACAAGAGCGCTTTTGAAATTGTTACCGGACAGCAACCGCTACTCCCACACACTGTGAATGCTCCAAACATGGCAAAATCTCCTCGAGCCGCTAGCTTCTCAAGAGAATGGAAGCGAAATTTGGAGATAGTGCGAAGCTATCTTGTCAAAGCCCAAAAGCGAATGAAGAGGCATGCTGATTAAAATCGTCGCTTTGTTGAATATCAAGTAAGAGACAAAGTGATGGTCAAAATCCCAAAGCGGTACTTATTTGCAGGAGTCCATGACCCTCGCCTGTTCCAAAAATATATTAGACCCTTGTCCATTAAAAGGCGCATTGGAAAGTTGCATACCGGGTGGATACCCCAGCTTGGTGGAAAATTCATCATGTCTTCCATGTCAGTCTACTGAAACCTTTTCGTGAAGATACGGAGGATCCATCACGGAGCCAACTCACAATACCCAGTATTCGAGGCCCCAATTCAACCGAGAAAAGGTGTGCTGAAGCTATTCTTGATGATAGAGTGATTCATACCTCCAGGAAAGATCACCAAGAGTTCTTGGTAAAATGACAGGGACGTGATGCAGAGGAGAATACTTGGGAGAGGGGGACAAACCTCAAAGCCTACAAGAGCCTAACTGATGATTACCTTGCAAGTAAGGCGCCGAGGACGTCGCCAACTCAGGTGGGGGAGAATGTCATGGGCGGCTTCTAGCCATGCCCCATGACCCCTTGGACGCACCCCGTGACGTCCTAGCAAGCCTTCCAACGCCTAGAGCCACGGTCGGCCCCGTGATCTCGGCAGCTCCAAGTGACAAGCGCGCAAACGCCTCTGTCGCCCCACTGATAGCCAGCGCCAGTGCCCAGCCACAGGCAGATGCCCACAGCGCCGCGCACGCGGACCCTGAGCCTAATGACAAAGTTGCTGCAGACGGACTTGTTTCTACCTTGTAGAAGACTAAGTCCTTTTCATTGTAAATATAGAATAGATTTACTTTATTTTCTTTTAGTATACATTTACAGCTTTCTTAGGCCAACTCATGTAACTTTAATTTATTTTTTTTAAACATTATTAGGGGGGATCAAGCATTCAAAACTTTCTAGCAAGCAAGCATTAATCTGTACTGGTGTCTCTCCCCCTCGACACCGCGTAGCTTTCTGTAATAGCTTTCATTTATACAAGCAAGCTCTTTTTCTCAATTCTCTCTACTATTCTCAATTGCTCACGTTATTGGTTTTCCCGTATGGCACTGACAATTTAGTCTAGCGTACAGAGGGGACCTCAGTTGGCGGACAGCAATCGTACTGACATCGATTGCTTAGCCTTACGTTTTCCTTCCAAAGAACCTCAGGAAGGCGCCGCGTAATATAACTCATAATAAAATGACATAACCGGAATTCTAGATATTAGCCTTATAATCCTATTAATTTTAGGACATAATACTACACGTTAAGAATCATACATGATTACCTTTAAGAGTCCTATTAGTATAATTACTTTCAAGCGATCTAATTCATATAAAATTGAACAAGTAAATATCTTTAGTCATGTAATCCTATTACTTTATACTTCTTAAAAATTCCTATTACTAATTTAATTCGAAAACGTATTATAATATCCTATTACTAATTTAATTTAGCCAGGGCATTTTTATTCTTTTTGGCATTGGACATTATGGAGTGGTAATGTATTGCCAATACGGATGATTTTATGAAATTGATTTTATTAAACCTTCCTACATATTTTTAATAAGAATTTAATAGATAAAATTTTATTAACTTTAAATCTTAAATATAAAAAATTAGCAAAAAAGGTATTGTAGTCCAAAAAATAGGTTATTACAGTTATGTCCTTTTCCTATGAGTTCTTCCGCTTAATATTTTAGGGCTATTTTGGTATATTAATATTATATTTATTCTTTTATAATAAAATAGGCTCTCCTTTTCCTAAATAATATTAAATGGACTGCATAAAGAGTTAAAATTGAGAAAAAATACCCCCACAGTAATATAAATTTATATTATATTTGAACTATTTTCCTACTCAAATAATATTCTTTTTATCAATTTTTCGTGTAATATTGAAAAATACCCAATTATTAAACAACAACAAAGAAAATATTTAAGAATATAAATGTGTGAGAAAAAGAAGAAAAACGGTTGGTAAGAGTCAATACCACTAATGATTCTACAAACATAAAGATCTAAAAGTGAAATGCCATATCAATCTTTTACTCTCTCAAAATAATATTTATAGTGGATAAAATTATAATTAAGATTAAATATTCAAAATAAGAGATTAACTAATATTAAGATATAAATCAACATAGAATAAATTATTTTTTATGTTAAAACTAAATAATTAAATCTTTAATTAATTATTTAGCAAGAGAATCCAATTCAATTATTTTTTAAATTCATCATATGAGTAAAATTCTTATTCAAGTTAGAAAAATATCTTAGGATACATAAATTTATTCCATAAAAAGAGCATTAGAACACCAAGTAAAAATGTTAGTATATTATTAAGAATCAAAATGTTATACAAGTGACTGAGGAAGCACAATCAAAGCTAAATCATAATCAAACAAGCTTTCAAAACTATATTATAAAGAGTCGACTCTGATAACGGGATTATTCTTTGTAGATGCCTTCGGCATAATCGAAATAATATTTCTATGCCATGTATATTCAAGAGGCATGACACTATTAGCAATAATAGCAAGTGGATTACCAACAACAATATTATAGTGAGGCCACCCACTTTAGATTTGATATACCTCTTCAAACAATTTAAATAACCATCACAAATATATCAAAGCAGAATGATACTAAATTTATCTGGAAAGCAAAATTGATAATATCGTATGAAGCACTTATGGCAGTGTCAAATGATCAAAATAATTGCGCAGAGTTCTTATTAACGAACCGTTTGGTAGAAAATCAATGGTTTGGTAGGTGATTTCTATCAAGTTCTACCAGTAGTTCTAAAATCGACAAAAGCAGAGACTGTAAAAGCTAGCTTGCCAAAGTTATGCTTCTGGCCTCAAATGAAAAAGATTCAACTGACAAGAAATATAAAGTAAGAACAGATCTAGTATTTAGTGTCTTCTTACTTCGTGTCGGAAACGAAGAAGAGCATCCAATAAAAAATAATTTGGTTTTTCCTGAACACTTCGTTATCAATCTCAATGGTAATAGTAGTACATTTAATAAGAGAAATATTTCTTTCATCAATTAAAATGTAATTTGTGCAAATCACAGGATAGAATTAAAAAGATATCTTAATTAGCTAGCAGAAATGCATATGTTGATCAACTATAATATATAGATGCACAAAATAGATTTTGCCTTATATGTACGGTGTAACTTTCCGGCAAAGAGGAACCCCTTCCACAAGCTGTAAATCCGCCTCTGATGATGGTTTCTGGTATACATATACCTTCCTAAATCTCCACTCTTGGAACATCCAGAAATAATTAATTTGGTTTTAACAATTTTACAAGATTAAAAAGAATAAATACCATCTAAATAATATTGTTAAAGTTGCAATCAGGATCACAAGTAAAACAAGATATTCATGATGTCCTCCCAGCATCCAGCTTTTTTAAAATTAAATCTTAAACACTAATGAGAAACCCCAGCATTTTTATTAGTTCGGGAACAATTTGAACAACATTATAGCACGTAAACCCCATTTATTTTTCTAATATCTTTTTTCATGTTAGCTTTGCCAATCATTTTAAAGGCCGAAATAGTGTAGTTCTTTTTTTCTTTTTTCCTTTTTTGGTACTGGCATTTACTGTCAAAAGATGTGTTGAATTATATAGAAATCTGTACAAATTAATACGTTATATCAAACTTTTAGAGTCAACTTAGTGTGATTTTATTATTTTGTTGTTACTTTTATAGATTTCCCATCAGAGACTACCGCATCACGTCGAGGCTTTGTTTAGTGTAACATTCAGCTATCAAAATATTTTTGGTTGATGACCAATCACTGTATGATAAGTGTTGTGAAAGGTTAATCGTAGTTTTCAAGATCCTACAATCCTATGATTTCCCTACCCAGTTAAGGAACTGGATAATGAATTTTCATTTAAAAAGTATTTTTCTACTATAAAGGAAAAAATGCAAGTAAAAAACATTGTTTGCATAATAACATTACTTTATCACTTACATGAAAATATACTGAACAAACGACTATACAATCTATCATTCAGAATTAAGATGCATTTTACTATAGTCATCAAAAAACTTTCTAACAAAAACTTCAAGTGATTAAAACTTCTTCCCGAAAGTACCAAAAGGCCTTTCTGTGGGACAATATGGTGCACTAGGCTCCTATTATGCGTGAGTTCAGGGAATAGCCAAACCACATAGGGTTTATCGTGCATAGCCTTACCAAAAGACATTTCTAATTTTGTAAAATGATTCTCAGCACCATTATCAATTACAAGGTTAAGATTAACTGTTCTCACCCTAATTTGTAGCATATGCCAGAGAAATATGTTTATCTATAATGAGACAGAATATAGTTGAATGCATTCTCATTCTAGCTAGTAGAATACATGTTAGATATGGCATAGGCAACCTCAAACAAGAAAACAAGAATCTATAAATAGTGACATACCGGAGACCATGGGCTTGGCTCAGGCAAGGATTTCTCTTGGGGTGAATTTTGTACAGCACCACCTTTCATGGTTAAGATATCCTGTAAAATCAGAGTACAAGAGTCGATTACATAACCTGCAGATATTTGATCACCACTTAACGAAGCTCAATCATTTTTCCGATAAAGATTCAGAGCAGTGGAGCTTGACACTCAAGCCAAGTTTGTCTCACTGCCTAACCTAAGGTTCAGAACTAAACTTTAACTATGTAGCTTTTAGGGAGGTCAAAGTATCTGATTGCTCTGGACCTATTAGTGGATGATTTAGGCTTTCATTTTATGAATACAGAGGTATGCTCACTAGAGGATATGATGAACAGCTAATATCTTGTCAGTTGTTCTTTAACAGCACCAGCTAAAAGTGAAGGTTCTGCATAAATGTGTGGAAACAAACTGCTCAGGAAAGTGAAGATTATGTCCTGGAACTAATAAAAGTATGCTTCAAATAATTTGGTGATCACAACAGATTCAGGAAATCAAAGCTGTTATATTTGGCTTCTTTCAGACAGATCACAGCATACAGCTCATTTTCCAGAAAGAAATTACCTCCCCAGCAGCTTCCATTGCTGCCAACCATTCATCAGAAAATGGAACTGCATCCCGTGGGGGTAATATCAAAAGATTGCCTTTCTTCAGACAGTTCTTTGTATTCTTGCTGCCATCAATAAAATAGCAATTCTCTAAAAGATTGTAATTTGTGAAAGGCTAAGTCTAGAAAAACCAAAGGAGTTCTTTGGGGTTAGAAAAATCTTTGAAATACTTACACTGGCAAATTGGTGTTATCATTTCTGCAATGCTCGGTATCTTGCAGTCCATGGCAAAGTTCATTGTGAGAATTCTCACTTCCACTAGGTTTTCCAGTTTCAGATTCCTTCACCTCAATATCTTGATTCAATATGTCAACTACCTTTCTTTTGATTCTTGATGAGGTCTGATCCCTTTCAACAAGTTCTATGCAATCATTTGTGACACTAGCTGTATGGATTTTACTTGTCGATGAATTAAGTTCCAAAGATAAAGATTTAATTGTTGCCGGATATGATAGTCGATCCTCAACACCATGGATAACATCCAGTTCATCAGCAATGTTGCTGCTCCCATGAATCAAAGATGACTCCTTGTTCAGAACGCTTGGGTTTTCTAATGCACCTTTATCAAAACTTCTTTGTGCTGGAAGAGCATCTTGAAAATTCTCCAAGGCATTGCTACTTTCGCAATTGATAGGGCCTTTTCCAGGCAACAACTGAGCATCATCAGCATGTAACTCCAGATGTGTATCCTCCATCTGTAAGATATTCGTTAGTGCATTTGTTGTCTTTCCAACTTCATTTGCTTGCCTTTTATCTCCAAGTTGTGGTGGAGTAGGAAGACTCTCTAAAACAACCTTGTGATGCCCCAGTTCTGTTGGACTAGAAGGAATGAAATCCGCATGGTGGCACATTTGCGACTCTTCAACATTCAAGCTTAATGGAGACAGCATACCATGCTTCATCTTGATTATCTGACTACCATCATTAGGCTTGTTAGGTGAATCTCGAATTTCAAATTCATCCATTTCTTCCAAGAGAAACGCGTCTTTGATCAGTTTGTTACCTTCACCCATTGGACCAAGTATACCTAATCCAATTACATCTGGTGTTCCCCTGGAAGATGAACCAAATTCCACAGAGGAAGTTAAATTACCCTCATTTTGACAGTTTGATGAATCGCGAATTTCAGCTTCATCCACCGCTTTCAAGACAGACTCTTTAATTGGTTTTCTACATTCGCCAATTGAACCAGTTACATCTGATACCATTTCATCTCTTGTCACACTAGATGATGAACCCAATTCCAGACAGGAAGTTAAATTACCAAGAAACTTATTATTATTAAACTCTTCATCTGTTGGATGATTACAATTTTCAGCAAGAGTAACTTTGCTAGGGCCAAAATATAAGATATCTGCAGGATCTTCTCTTGCTGTAATGTTATTACTCTCCAATTCTGGCTGAGCACTTGTTACATCAAATCTATCAAAACCATGGTCATCTTGTCGATATGGCGGCGCAGATAAACCAGTTTCCAGCAATCTGTCCATCTTGGCTTTGATCTATACTCACATGCTTACTAAGGGACCGATCACCTGAATGCAATACATTCCTACCCTGGGACTTATGTTCTGAGTAAATTGAAAGCCCACCAGGATTAGTCCTGCAATTTTCATCGGATAAAGTTTCACTTGAGACCTCTACTACTAAACCTCCTGGTTGTGCTCTATCAGTGATCTGCTTGGTAAGATCTTGTTTCAGATTCTGACAATCTTCATGCTGAGATGCAACTTCTGAATTTTCCATCTTTTCTTCACTAAAGTCCGAACATGTGAGATTCAAGGACTCAAAATTTCCACTTCCATTATACCTTAGTTCTGGGTGTGCTGCATTCAAATTGCTCTTAATCTTCATAATCTGCTTATTGTTATCGAACATCCATTCATCTTCAGCAGCAAAGGACTTGACCGTTTCAAATTCTTTACCACGTAAATTATTACAGCCTCCTACATAACCGTCCTCCCTCACCTCCCCACTAAAGTTAATCATGTTCCCATACTCAAAATTACAAATTGAACCATCAGTTACTGAACAAATGCCAGATTCTTCTGCTTCATTTGGATTGCTAGTGGCACCTTCCAATCCACATAGAACTAGAGATTGCGCATTGTATCTAGCTTCTGGAAAATAAGCCTCTCTAAGATCTGATCCGGCAGAGCTTTTATTTTCTATAAAACCAGGGATGGAGTTCATGAGATCACCATCTTTGTTAATATGTTCGTGTTTTCCAGTTTGTGGTGGATGCTGCTTGCCATTCATCAGCAATTCTGCATCCTGAAGTTTCTTCTCTTCGTGCTCGATGTGATGCGGTACTTTTTCCTCATCATTATCAGCAGGATTTCTGAGCTTATCACTGTCTGGATCAATCTTCATTATGACACTTGGTATATTCAATTTTTCCCCACTGTTTCCTTCCAAGCCTGTTTTGATTACTTTGCAGGATGCTGTTGAGCTTTCTGATTCCAATCCTAGGATCCTACAGTTTAGATTTGCTAAGTTGACCTTGCTTTCTTGTGTTGCTAGTGCCTCTGGTGGCCTCCGATCACCAGACTTTTCCGACGGGCACATACTAGACTCAGCTTTCAACAGGCGACATGTATTTGAAGCTTTTGTCTGCAATCAACAAATTGGTTGTCATGTCTTTAAACAAAATGTTATGTTGTGAGCATCAAGCAGCCTATGCACCTTAAGTAAAAAAACCTAATGCTTTGCCAGAATAGTGCTGGTAATACCTGACAAAAATATCCTAATGAAGGTGAAGGCATCCGCAGACCCGATGGTTTCATGGCTTGTGCAGGCAGGTATTGCATACTGCTAACAGCAGTAGGAGTGCTTTGAGGAAGACGAAGTGCAACTGATGTACATCCATCGTGACTTTGAGATGAATGTGCTCGGCTAGATGGAACTGTGGCATCTGGATTCATCTCCAGAGCAGTACTGGTAGCTTTATTAACTGGTGGAGAAGATTCAGTTGAAGCATGTAATTTCGATGTTGATTTCTTCTGCACAAATTAGAGTTGAGCAAAAAGGAGGGGCAAGATTGTATGATTCTGTTGGTTAACTACCAAATATATTGAATGTACTCCAAGCTAAATTCTTTAGTATTGTGTTGAAGTGAACTTTGAACAGTTCTTTTGAGTTCTTAATCACACCGAATTCTTCTAAAATTTAGAGTTCAAATTTTAATTTTTACATCATTTCCCCTTAAAAGATGTGATAGAAATTAAACCTTGAGCTTATACTTGACCTGATGCTTACATCATTTCCTCTGAAAATGCATGATGAAGATTTATCCTTTAAAGGTTCAGCATCAGGTTTTGCTTTCTCTTGGCTATTTCTCACTTTTCTAGAAGAGCTCACTAATCCCGCATTCTTCTTAGTACTAACAGCTGCATGAGAAAGGAAAATGAAAATATAAAGATGATGCTCTTATCTTTGGCGCAAATACAAAAAGTATTTTTGCATAGTAGATTGTTATGCCTTCTAAAAGTTTGACAAGGGTATAACTTGCTTGAGTTATACAACACACTTTGAAACATCCAGTTTCTATGCTTGAAATGGAAACAATTACGCTCAGCAGAAACCAGATGGATAGACAATTTATAATAAAGAGATTACCAGAATCAGTCACTTGATGCTTCAAATGACTTGTTCTTGGTATAGTACTCTTAGAACTTGCGGGCAACGAAGAAGAACTTGGCTTTGAAACTTGAAACTTCGGTAACTTGGAATCCTTGGTTGCAGATTTTCCATGATTCATGTTTGCAGGCCTTTTTAGTCTAAATGGACATTAAGGCTCATCATCTGTAAAACCTCCATATATAGCAACAAAAGAAAAAACTAACCACTTCTTGGAAAATAGTTGAATCTCAAATATATCTAACATGTGCAAGGATACGAAGGTGAAGCCAAAGGTCGAGAACAGCCACTAAATTTGGAGACATTTCTACCATTACGAGACGCTAGCATTTTACTTGAGGCCTGAAACCATTCAAGAAATAACTAAGTAAACAACAAACTGAAATAGGATGAGCATCATCACAAGTCACGGCCAAAGCTTATGAGCCGAAAAGTCACTTAGTCTTAAGCTGAGATCTGACCTTCCGCTTATCTTCTTTTAAAGCTACAGATCGAATTTCTTTAAGCGTACTCTTTTTGTTCGAGTTCAAATAAGCTGAACTAGCATCACGTAAGGAGTCATTGGAAGTTGGATTTCGCTCTTCTTCATTGATGGTGAACAAGGGCTCTCCGCATGTGTTAACTAATGTTCCGCTAAGCAGAGAAAGTTCTATTGGATCCAAAACACCTAAACAGAAGAAAGAATAAAGTAGGTTTTTTCTGTAATCAATCCCCTGCCGTATTTAACAAATTTTTCTACATTGATAAAAAGAGATAATAATTGTACTGTAATCATACATACCTTCTTCAGTAGAAAAGGCTCGATCCCATGCTAAACTTTTCCGCAAATTGTAACCACCACCCCTTTTCTTCCTCTTCATATGTAGCGGCTCAATGCTCAGTTTAGGCATTTCTGCTTTGTCTGTATTGATATTCTCTTTATTTCTGCAACCTCTACGAGAGGAAGAGGAACAGCCGGGTTTTACTGGATCAATACGTCCCTCTAGCCCTCCTGCAACATGACGAAACTGTAAATAATTACTACTACCAATTATACTACTCCATGTATCAATGCAGAAAAAAATTGTATTCAGGAACAAATTATACTTGATGGAAGTAATTTAAACAGGCTAAAAATACAACAATGCCGAACCTAATTAACCCTACGAACTCATTATGACCTATTTTCACATAAAATGGAAAAATCTAGATATATCTAAACAAGATGAAACTTCTAGGGAAAAAAAACATTTTGGGAATCTCAACTGAAACTTGAGAACATAAAAATGGAAGAGAAAAAGTGGAAGAGAACTGACTCAATGGGGAAATGAAATTTGAAAAGGGCGTGAAATCGTTGGGATTGGTATCCTCCATATGAGGGAGTGGGGTGAGTAGAGAATCATCTTCACTGGAGATTTCAAGGAGGCGTAGATCCGACTCCATTTTTCTTCCTTTAATTCGATGTTCGAAATAGTTGAATTTGCTTTATCCCGTGCTGAAGAAATCATCAAATCTTGGGTTTATTATTATGTACTCCACTGGATACGAAGGAGGTAAATTTTGTTTGGTTAAGGGGGGTGGGGATTTATTTGGTTTTGAAATTGGGGCAAGCGGGAGGAAGGGATCCCAAATGTAGGACAAAGGAGACAACTGACACGTGCCAATGCCAAATCTAGGTTTTATTTCCTTTCTTTCCATTTCTTTGGTTGGTTCAAAATTCAAATATTGACGGACAAAGTCACGATTAGTCATCATCGTACTATATTATAAGCGGTAAGTACTAAAATAAAATTTAAATAATCATATTACCCACTAAATATTAAGTGATCATTTTACCTTTAAACACACATTTACTCCTATAATTTTTGGTAAATTAAAGTAAATTTACCTTTCAAAAAATAGTGATACTGTATTAAAATGAAATTGGATAAATACACCAATACTTGACCAGGTGCAACTCTCACTTACTACAGCCTATTCAATGTGTTGCAATTGCTTTCATATTTCAATACTTATTGCAATCTTTGGAATACCTATTTAATATTTTAATTCTTTTCAAACTTTCAATAATAACTACAAATGGGAAGGTGAACCTTTTCCAGTACCTTTTATATCCTACTCAAATCTTAAAAAACGGACAACTAACTTATTAAAAATTATTTCTTTCTGTCAAGCCATTATCCGTTAAACACGTCATTCTTCAAAATTATGCATATTGCTCAGCATCAGCAACACAAAAAAACAAACTACAAGTGCCAATTTAGGTTAATGGATTTCTTTTTTTAGTCACTTTCCATAGTCATTTACTAATTCTATAGCTAATTAATGGTATTTTACCTTGTTATGTTCTGTGGAAAAGTTTCCCGATAAATCAAATGATAAAAAGGAATTTTGAGAAATTCATGAAACCGTCTAAAATTTTAAATTATTTGTGGTCCACTCTTTTTCTATTCTTCTATATTTTCTTCTGTTCTTTAAGCTTGACAATAATTTAATAACTGTAATATCACTCATTTCTATGTCTTTTTTCATTTTCCTTTTTGTCTATTTATTATTCATTGTAGGTTCATTAACAATATCTCCATTTTGTTACTCTTGTGAGATGTACTGATACATCATCTTATATTGTGATTTTCATGTTCTTTTAGCATATTTCATAAAAAAACATTCTTCTAGCATATTTTTAGATGGACTTGTGATAAATTAAGTAACCTAAGGTAACTTTTCTGGTGCATTAACATACATATGAGCTTGCATTTCATTAGTTTTAGTATTGTTATACATATAGTATTGCATCTATAAACTTTTGGTCCTCTAAAACCTATCCTAAAAAGAAATTTTTTGTCATTTAAATATGTAGTAATCAGAGTCATTACTGCTCTTTGGGAAAGGTTGATGATTGACTTTGACATTTTTGTCAAATAATAATCGTCAGCATGTTCTTTTTACGTACTGTTCTAATCATGAAATATTGAGTATGTTATTTATATTACTAATATAATTTTTTATTTAAATTTTTATTCTTTTCTTTCATTTTACTGTCGTTTATAAATTCACCCTGACAGAAGGAGGCAAATAAGTCATTTACTGAGTAGAATTTCAATACCCAATTTATCAAACACTAATAATGTTTATGAGTCGTACAGTTAGTCTTTTTTTATTTTTTCTCTTGAACATTATCTTTTTCTTTCTATAGAAAAAATAAATTAAAAATGTTTTGACCTTTATTGATTATATGATTACCTTAGACAAAAGAAAGAAAAAATGGTACTGATTGGCATGGGATACTCTAGCGGCGCAAGTGTCCATAAACCTCTAAATTAAAAAGTTAAATTACATCTAACGTTAAATATAATTACCCTAATCGGTAAAAAAAGAAAAAGGAAACCAACGGTAGGCAACATCCCAAACGAAAAGGCGCTACAAGAATTAACGAAACGGTAGCAGCCTTTTGTTTGGCAGAATGCATCTGCTTGGTAACATCTAAAAGAGAAGCATGCAAAACAAAGCCTTATTCATATAATTTCATGTGGATGACTAAAAGCAATTGGTGTTCCCATGTACCCAACTCCCTTCCATCAGTTGATTCCCCTAGCAGCCTCTCTTAACGTGTGAGTTCAGAAAGGAAATCTTGCTTACTTTATAGTTGTTTGCTTAGGAACATTCACATAACCATAAATCTGGTTCCTCTTGAATTTCTCTTTTACGTTTCCGAAACTCTGCAGCGTGAATTTGGCATAGCATACTGACTGATACCGAGTTGAAAGAGGGGGAAAATTATTGTAGGTTGATGTCCAGCATAATGTGAAATGATATTATTGTGCCATAGCATGCAGATTGATTTATCAATAGTCAGTTAAACCATATATTCTGTGTTCCTTTGATCAATCGAGAGCACAGCATCTAGAGGAAAATTTTAAACCAATAAAGGAAGAAATCAAAGAATATCAATAGATTACAGGGAGTAAGGAAGGCTCACACTGGAAGCAATGATCGTGCGGCCAGTGGTACTCAAACTTTCGCGCTGCGGTTGAAATTGTGACCATTCTAATTAGTTATTAATATAAGAAGAGTATTTTTTTGTTTCTATAATACTACAGGGAAAAATTTCACGCAACCGAACAAGCGCCATGCCAATATTTTCTCTCAACTTAATGGAGTACCACAGATCCTCACTTTTACTATAGATTTTATATTGTGACACAAACTAATATGTAGGAATATGAGATGATTTGCAAAGAGATAACATTGGCAGTACATGAATGGAAACAGAGACACCAACCATACTCCAAACTTAGAATTAGTAGTCCACTACTATGGATTTATGTTCATCTCTCGCGGTTTATTGTAGGACTTTTTGCAAATTTTTTTAAAAAAATGCCGAGTGAGAAGCAAGCCTTTTGCACAATGTAATGCGTTTTGGCATCAAAAAGTTCCGCATGAAGAGGTCAACTTCAAGGTGATGACTGAAATCTTATCTCTACAAATGTTAAGAAAGATGTGTAACACATGAAAATGGCACTTGGAAAATTTGAAGTGTGGATGTACTTGGCTTAGGATTAAAAGTTCATACTAGACTTAATGTCTGATACTATTTTGAAGAACTAGAAGTTCACGCAAGGTTAATGAAAACTACAAACGAACATTTTATTTTGCGTATTTTTTTATGGCACTAAAGTTTTCATGCAGCATACATATATGGTAGTTGCTATGCTAATTATACATTAACAATGAGTCTTTGTTTAAAGACTTAAATTCCTGGATAAAGTCTACGCTAATTATCATCCAATTTTTTTGAAAAGAATACCTCTAGCAAATAGTCTGCTTCATTACTGGATAAATATATAGAAAAGAAATAAGAGTATTGGCCTATCGAGCCAATTGTACTTTTGCCATAACTTAGAAGGAATGATCTAACTCTATTAATTCATGCACCTTTCAAAAGATGATTGTCTACTCTTACACTTTGATAAGTTAAATATTTTCGATGTGTGTGATGTTGCTTAGTACTTTTGATTTATTAGATATTAGTTCTTGACTACTTTTTCACAGAATTTTAATATCCTCATTTAAAATGTCCAATCTTGCTAATTTGGGTAAGTTTCGTACGGAAAAAAATATATTTGGATGAAGATTTTTGTGAGAAATATTTTACTTAAATATTTATTTTAATAATATTAATATTTATTTTATAAAATTACATATTACATAACTTAACATACACGCTTGATAGCATATGAAGAATGGTAGTCCAAATAGCTGGGTAAATAAATTTACCACTTTGTAATTTTTTTTCCGTTTCTCCTCTTTTTCCCTTTCTCGTATACATATAACCATAAAAGTTTGTAAGAGTTATTTAATTGAATTACCATTTATCTCTTGTTAAGCATGGAAAGACATTCTAGAAAGTTGTGTACATCATTTATAGAACAAAGGTAAATTTGAAAAGAATAATTAATGGTTAAAATAATATTCTCTTCGGTCCACTTTAAGTAATTTTTTGACTTTTTTTTATGGTTCATAACATTTTTTCAAATATCAAGAAGGAATTAACTTCTTCTTTTCAAAATTGTCCTTGGAGTAAAAAGTCTAGGAGTAGTTTGTTATATTTCCATTGAACAAATTAAGGGTAATATAATCAATTTCATTGTTAATTAATGTTAAAAGATCAATTTCTTAATATGTGTGAAAATAGCCAAAAAATCCCTTAAAGTGAGGGAGTACTTGTTTTGGGTAAACGGCAACAATGACTTAAAATGGATCGGAACTGTTATTTAAAAGTCAAACATTTTTCATTAAAAAATTATATATTATTTACTCATTTTAATTATAAAATTCAATAGCTTATAATAGTAGTTTTTTTATATAGTTTCACAGTATGAAAATTTTATTCTAAAAAATTTAGACAATTGATATTCAAATTAAGATAAAATTAATTAGTTTGACTTTCATACTCTTAACCTAGGGTATAATTTGTTAAACAGAAAAGAGTTAAATATATCATTGTACTATAAGAAAAGGCTTAAATATAGCCCTCATTATGCTTTTGGTCCAAATATACCCCTGCCATTATACTATTCGTTCAAATATAGTTTTCTTTCGTTAAGTTTATCCAAGGTGAACATTCAATCCTACGTGTCACTGGTGGATGCTGTGTGGCATCCTACCTCAGCGTCTCTAACCATCATGGATGGGAAGAAAATTTTAGTGGTAGAAAAATAAATAAAGGGGAGGGGTAAAATGGGTTAGGGGCGCTGAGGTGGCATCCATGTGGCATCCACTTTATTAAATGTCTGTGACACGTGGGATTGGATGTCCATCTTGGACAAACTTAATGGAATAGCGCTATATTAAACCAATAGTATTATGGCAGGGGCATATTTGAATCCAAAGTATAACGAGGGGTATATTTAAATACTTTTCATAGCACCCAAGAGTATATTTGACCTTTTTCCCGTTTATTAAAAAAGATAATATCTTGGTTTGGTTGAAATTTGGAAAACCCTCATCGATTTCCTTTTCTGATAGTGCTAACTCTACCGAAATATTTTTGTAACGATCCGGCCGATCGTTTTGAGTATTGGCTGGTGATTTAAGGTTTTGAATTGCTTCATATGATGTATTACGAATTGTGTGTAAAGTTTGTTTGGTTCTGAGAAGATTTTAAAGTGAGTTAGGACACTTAGTTCCTAACTTGAAAGTGTTGATCAAGTTTGACTTTTATGTATTTGACATCGGATCAGAGTTTTGATGATTTTGTTAGGTCCAAATGGTGATTTTGGATTGAGGGGTATGTCCGGATTCGTATTGGGATGTCTCTAGAACGTTTTGGTTCTATTTGGTGAAAGTTGAAAATTTAAAGGTTTGAAGAGTTGATAGGTTAGCTCATAGTTGACTTTCTGGCTATTGATATCAGTTTGGGATTCTGAGCCTTGGAACATGTTCGTATGGTGATTTATGACTTGTGTGCAAAATTTGGAGTCATTTCGAGTTGTTTAGACAATGTTCAGCATAAGTTTGGAATTTGAAAATTTTGAAATAGTCCATTAAGCTTGAATTGGGGTGCGATTCGTGGTTTTGATATTATTTTGTGTGATTTGAGGCCTCGAGTAGATTCGTTATGTTTTGGGACTTGTTGGTATGTTTGGACGGGGTTCCGAGGGGCTCGGATGAGTTTCGGGATGATTTCGGATCATTTCTAGACCCTTTTTAGTTGCTCGTTTTTTGCTACAAGTGTGGGTAATTGTTGTTTGAGTATTGTGAATTGCAGTCGTGGTGGTCCTATTCGCAATCGCGCAGAAGAAATTTTACTGCCACTAGGCTACTTATATCTTGCAATCCATAAGGAATTTGGAGACGATCCAAAAATAAAAGTTGTAACTCTTTGTGTATAGTTTTCAGAAAATCAAATTGTTTGCAATTTGGAATTTTGTACAGAATATTATAGCCATTATTCTAGAGGTTGTCTGGAAAGAGTAAAGCAAGTTTGATCGAATTTGTTCATCGCGATTGGGGAGGTTCTTGGCCGCGATCGCGAAGGGTAAAATTGTGTTGAGAATTTTTTGATCCGCAATCACGAAGAAGGAGTCCTGGCATGGGTAACTAATGCTTAATTTTGAGATTTTGAGCTCATTTTCACATATTTTGAGGCTTGGAGTGGACCAAGGCAATTTTGGAGATGGATTTTACCCAAATCATGAGGGTAAATGTTCCTAATTTGATTTTGATTATATATCATGAATCCTCATGGATCTCTACACCAAAAATAATGAATTCAAAAGAAAAACTTAGGCTTTTGGCAAAAATTTTCTAAAGTAAAAAATTGAGATTTGAACATCGATTCAGAGTCGGACTTGGATGAAATTTATATGGGTGGACTCGTATTCGAATGGGTTATCGGAATTTGTGAGTTTTTTAAGGTTCCAGATTCCAGAGGTTGACTTTTTAGTTGACTTTGAGTATTTGATTAATGATTCGACCTTTATCGTTTGGGTTTGATTCATATCGCATTATTTGATATTATTGAGTTATTTTTTGCTAGATTTGAGCCGTTCGGAGGGTCGGTTGGCACGATAAGGTATTTTTAGAGTATTGATTTGGCTCATTTGAGATAAGTATCTTGCCTAACCTTGTGGGGGGGAGGGGGAGGGGGAGGAGAGAGGTTACCATTTAGGATTTGGCCTTAATTGCTTATTTGTGTTATGTAAAAAGCGACGTGGACACGAGGTGACGAGTGTGTACACGGGATGCTATTTATGGATTATGATCGGATTAGACTTGAGGCTATTAATATGCCTTAATTTGGGTATTGGTATATGAAATATGCTCCATCACTTTGTGGCTATGTCAACATAATCACTATACTTGTTTTAGCCTTGGTAATATTTTATTTGTTAAATACCAATCCATATTTTATCATTTTTATGTCCTTGTACACCTTGTTGATAAATTATGAACTCTTATTCATGAAGAAACTTTGACATTATTGTTTTGTGATTTTTATGGCACATGTGGGCATGTTGGGCGAAACGATATGGGTGCTATTGTGATATTCTTATGTGGCGCGATACAGGTGGCTATTGTGATATTGTCAGAGCAAAGCGATACAGGTGATTGTTGTGAGTCAAGGTGGACCAATATGGGTGGCTATTGTGGTATTCTCAGGGCGGAGCAATACGAGTGGCTACTGTGATATTGTCAGCGCGGAGTAATATGGGTGGCTATTATGCTATTGTCAGAGCGGAGTGATATAGCTCGCTATAAAAAATGTGACACGAGGTGCGATTTATGTGTGTTTCTTTGTGATAACTTATCATTGAAACTGAGTCTTTACTTGCATTGAATTGTTATCGCTTATTCTAATGAGATTATTGCTATTTTTTTCTGCTATACTTTTGTTATTAGTCTTTGATTTATTGCACATGTTATTTTGAGTATTGAGTATCACATGACTTGAACATCACTACTTCACTGAGGTTAATCCTAATACTTATTGGGTACCAACCGTGGTATACTCATACTACACTTCTGCGTCTTGCATGCAGATTCTGGAGTTGAGTAGCTGTAAAAGCGGAGCTTTACATTGAAGACGTACCAACGTACCGAGCTACCTTTTGTTCATGGGAACTTAGGATTTTATTTCTATTTATGTAGCTTTCAAATAGATGTTGTATTTATTCATTTCACCAGCTTTATAAATTCTAAATCATAGTGGCTCGTGACTTGTACTATCAGTCCTGGGTAGTTGTATTAAATTCTGTTGCAGTCTTCATTACATACATTGTTGATCTCTCAGTTTAGTAGTAACTCATACTGTTTGACTTACTAAAGGGATTTGGTTAGATGCCATCACAACTTGATGGGATTTTGGGTCGTGACAGTTTTCCTTAATTAACTATTGGATTATACAGGATTTTCAATTGAATGTGGAAGCACAGAGTACGAGTGACAGTTTTATGCAATGAATGTTGCTGGTTCATTCTTTACAGCCAAGGTTCCAAAGATCACGTGTTGTGGAACGTCTTAAGTTGTTTAATCAAAAGGGTTCTCAATGATCGGATAATTTCATGAGATGCTCATATTGATAGGAATGCACGGCATATAATATACTAAATGATAGTGTATGTTTTCTTTTATTACTAGAATTAAATGAAGATTGCCCGTGTTGAGCACGGGCCCACATTTTATACATCAATTGTCTTAATTGCATTTGGAATTCGCACTTACCGTTATTTAGTCAAATTTTTACTCAGATACTAATACTTTTTCTTGTATCAGAAAAAATAATGAACTACAGTGAAAAAGTATGAGAAACATGACCTTTTAAGCAGGAGTATAAGATCAAGTAGGTCTAGGCTGGTCCCCTGCATCTGCCTAATAATGTCGACCACATCATATTGGGAAACGATAAAAAGCTAGATCAACATAGTCAAACAAGTATACGATATCTTCTCACACTATTTTTTTCTTTAAAATGAGATTTTATTTACATTATCAAAAGCTTTAACGTGTAATAATTCCTTATCAATACATAGACAGCCACAAGAAGAGTATAACTCACTCCATCTAAAAGTACCACATGCTCCAATAATCTCGTCATATTCCAATCTGCAAAAACAGAATAAGCATCAATTATAATTGTAGAACTATCAAAGTACACAGCCCAAATAGGAAAAATTAAGACTACCATAACAAGGGTGTAGAACAGGGTAAATGCAGGTGCAAGATGAAAATAAAACCTTGATTAACTTAATTTTCTTAAATACCTCCACAAACATACAAAAATGATTCACAATAACTCATATTCACGAACCGTATAATTACTATGGCATCACAATGGGTTGAACGAGAAGTTGTAGGAGGAAGTGTTAAATTTATGACTATATAGCTATTGCAAACTCATGTAGCTTTATTGGTATTTGATACATATCACTTTCTTTAGAGATTTCTTCAGCAAGAGAAACCAAGATTAAGAAATCATCCACATTATATATTTTAATTACTATTTTTTTATTCAATTGAAAGTATTGCAGAAAAACTCATATGCACAAATGTGCAATACAATTAATAAACAATAATAAGAATCTCTTGCAGAAATACATAAAAAGCAGGAAAACCAACAAAACAGCCACAAAGTTCTACATTTGGAATGTCTAACTACTATATGACTCACCATACATCAACTGACTTCTTAAAACTCCACATTGTTCTACTAATATCGAACATCAATAAGTAGTTCAAGTTAGCCACCCATACATTAGCTGATTCCCAATCTTACATTATGGAATTGATTTCCAATCTCAGATCATAAAATGGAATCTCACTCATTAAACTATCATCTCTCTCGTTGCACCAAAATTATTTACCTTTCTACACATCAACACTCAATCAAACTCTTCCTCCTCCCTCATTAACTTCATAAGAAGTAGGTTAGACCAGCCAAATGGTCAATGGGAGTCAAATATTAATGTCTGCTTTTCTTTCTAGGTTTTAGAGGTACCGATGACAATAACTTATGTCTTTGAGAATATGATGATAACTGAGTAAGAATATTTTGTACAGTTATCACCCAACCTATCTCCACATAACAAAGAAAAGATAAGTGCTCTCGACACCTTAAAGAATACTAAGGACTTCATCATGATCAAGACAGTGAACATAATTAAGAATTCTACGAAAATACCTAACTTATGAAGTGTAAAATATGGAAGCTCTATGATAAGTTTATTTTACGTTCGAGATTTAAGAAAAAAATGTCTATACAATTACTAAAAAGATTGAATCTTTCTCGAACAGAAAAAGAGGGAAAGAGAGAGCACAAACTAATCCATTAGTTTATAGTGATTAATTAATACAAAATGTTGACAATTGAGCCAATCAAAATACCAGAGTTTCGTGAAAGGCGACGACTGTTTTCTATGCAAGAAAAACAATCCATTAATAGCTAATGAACATTTATCATTGTTAAGAAAGCCAGAGCAAGAAGAATAAACAAGAATTTGAATAGAAGAGGATTTGCATTATGCAATAGATGCTTACTATATTTCGCAAAATTAAAAATGAAGTTAATTCCTTAAATGATCACTCAACTAATTGAAATTGTGTAACACGGGTGCTTTTTTTAATCCCCAAATGTCACTTATCTATAGCACTTGTTCACTTATTCTTCAAATAATTGAGTAACTTTTTGGGAGATGAAATAAAAAGAAATATGACTACTTGAGTGACCATTCAAGGAATCAACTCCTAAAGTGTAAAATACCTACTTTTGCATTATCCGATAACATGAGTGCGTGCAATATGTTCTTGTGCGTTATTTGGAGTGGTTTGGTGATACTCTAAGTCTCAAAGAGGCTTTTGAAGGCCTAGAGAAGGCGAGAAGTGATAAATCCATTAGAAGCATATGGCTAATGATACTTGTCTGTATCATTTGGACTAATAGGATTGCTTTGGTGGATCTCAACTTCAAACCTCATTTTGAGAGCCAAATGTTTGACTAACTTTTTTGCTTGGTGTAATTGAAGACAAAATAATTTTAATATTTTTTCAAATATTCTAAGCTCTTTAAGTCTTTTCTAGGAGAAATGTGATTTTATACATGAGCTAAGTCCTTTCTTGTAATTCTTTTTGCATTTTACGGCTGCAACATGACTTTACATGATTAAATTAAATCAAGAAAATGCGAACTCAATGACAAAATGAGCTAAAAATAAATGTAAAAATGAAGAACTTCAAACTGAATAAATGAAATAGGGTAATTTTAACTTCAATAATGAAAATTGCTAACTCAATAAGTAAGAATTACTTATCACCATAACAAAGCTTACTTATTTAATAAAAATAAAAAGATAAAAAGGTAAAAGCACAATAGAGTTTAAATAACAAATTGTATCTCTTTTACTGCAAATTAAATGGGACATCTAAGACCTATAGAAAGATATACTTAGAAGTGAATGAATAAGTTTTCATTGACTATATGGTATCAATCCCTAAAAACGAAATTGTAATAGTGACAATTAATCTTGGAGACAGGAAATTTATACTTTCAGTATAAACATTAATAGATAAAAGCATCATAGAACTTGGAACTTCTCACCGGAAAAAAATGTCAAATAAGATAATTTAGGCAAAAAACACTCCTTAAAACATAATCATCTATCTTACTACTAGATAATTAGGCCAAAAAAATAACCTTATTTATTTTACTACTGGCTCGGTCATCCGAATCAAAACCGTAAATGAAGATTTGAACTTAGAAAGACTCACCGATCAGAAGCAATAAAATAACCTAAATCCCCAAGCAAGAGTGGTGGCAAAGAATCTGCAAGAAGACCAAGTACCAAGAGAAACAATATTGCCATAGGGGGAGAAGCATGTATATATATAAAGGACAATATAAAATAACATGAAAGCTGAAAAAAAATACTTGAATATTTGAATCTCTATACCTTTCAGAGAACACCACCTAATGATCCACCATGGGTGACTTAGGTTTGCAATACAATGAGGAGAATAAAAAGATGGTGGAGAAAGACAAGGTCGAAGATTGGAAAAGCTGTAGACGATATTAGAGCAGGGTTACGTATCAATTCCTTTTAGGTTTAAAAAAGATATTTATAAAATGTATGAAATGTCTAATATGGCCTTGGTTGACCATCTTCTCATTTCTATATAATAGAAATAGAAACTAGAAACAGACTTCTAATACTCAGCATCTAGCTTGTTTATCTATTTCACAAATTTGAGATATCACCTAAATTTTTTCTTTCGTTTTACTTTTAGCATGATTGTTGTTGGAGAAATAACCCTTATCAAGTTATATTCATACGAGGCCTGGCCTTTGTTTTTACTTGAAACTTTAGGCGCAGCAAGTATTGCAGGCCGGAGGAAACTAAGTACTAGTACTATTTATGTTGTGCATTATGTGTAACAGTGTAAGGAACGGCGAAAGTTAACAAGATAAGAGTGTAATTGTGTAAATGCCTGATAGATACACTTGTAAGTAAAACATATTCCTCGTCATTTTCTGGCGCTGCCAACTCTAAACTCGTGTCCACCTACTCCCTCCTTCAGTTCAAAACCCTAACTTTTCATTGAATACCAAAAAGAAATTCTCAACATAAATGTAAATAAAATTGCTACGTATTGAACCTATGACTTCTTCATGGGTTTCATTAGTTTTTGAGAACCTTACTCCAGCTCAGTTATGATGCCAGGATGTTTGAGGCAATTAAGCTAGGAGAACCAAACCTATCGAGCTCCAATTGTTAACTACAAAGTTGACTGTTTGTTCCGGAGCACTTATCAACGATATCAATTAGGAAATTTAACGGAGATGAAACATCTGGAGTCAGGTCTGAAGCATTAGACCGTAAAAGAGGCTTTATTATTACAAAACTGGAAGGACAAACTTCCCACAAAAACAAATATGAGTAGTGCGTATAGTTTTAGATTCAGCAACAAAAAGATGTGAAACTCTGAAGATCCAGTGGTATAAAACATTCCATCTTCACAAATCACTATGACTGAATCCCTGTTTGGGAGAATACGATAAGGATATACGAATGAGAATACTTTACAGATCTCTTCCTCAACAGCTAACTATGACCTCAGAGCTATACCAAAAGATCCTATGCTGTAAATTTACAATTCTATCCTACATAATCCAGCTGATCCAAATAAAGAGTGTACAAAGTGCCAGTTAGTCAAAATTGGGTCCTTCCGAAATTCTTGTCAGGCTTCTTCTCCAGATGGAAAACTCTTCTTCTCCACAGAATTTCCCAAAAGAAAAAAGAGAGAAAGAAAGGCTATGTGCTAATCGTCATCATCTGCTAACAAGGCAAAGGAGAATGGCTTGAACTTATAACCATCCCCATGATAAAACTTGTTCTGGAATTCCACCCAATGAAGACGCAATGCATGAAGGAATGCACTAAGAGTCTCCATCATAAGTAGTATAAAAGCTGTCGCAAAGGCAAAAACTGCCAGCCCCACCAGCCGTATGATGATGTTATTATACCTGAAGTTAGGATGAATAAATTCAACACCGAGAATGCTAACAGTAAATATGAACAAAATCAACTTTTACAACAAATCATAAACTGGAGAAAGTTGAACAATCAGCATAAGAAAATGAAATAGCCAACAGTCACATGAAAACTTACCCCCAGGCAAGGAGGAGAACTTTCTCATAGAACACAGTAGATAATTCAGAGTGAGCCAAACTGCACCAACACCAACAATGTGTGTGTATATATGAATATAGCAACTTTTGAAGGAACATACATAAACCGAGCTGATAACAAAAAATTAAGTAACTAATGGATGTACCTCAAAGCCCAAAGCCGAAGATAAGATGCAGTGTTTGAAACAGCACCAAGTACAAATTCAATAGAGTGTATCATTTGGTGCACAAAAACCTCACTAAAGTTGAACTCCTCAGCATGCTGCCTGGCAGAGCTTGGTTCTTCGTCAATACCCATCTCGGAGGTTCCAAGTATCCCGTATGTACGACCTTGAAATCTCTGAGAATCATCAAAGGTGCAAGAGAAATCAAGCCCTCAAACTACTAAGTCTATCTATTGATAGGCAGAGCGCTTTTATCCACAAGGCTCTCTCCACCCACCCCCCACCCCACCCCAAAAAGGAAGAAGACATAAAACCAAATTACTAATTCAATTAACATCAGTAGACACCTTAACAACTTCTATACAGGAATTTACCGTTTGGTGTAGAGAATGAACCTCTGCTTTTCATTTTAGGTAAGGATGTTGACTGAATAAAAACTTTGTTGAATTTTCATGTTTGAAAGAAAACATGGGAGAAAATACAAGCAAAAATGCAAAGTCTGATTGGAATAAGATTGCCAGACTGAGGAACAGGGAAAGAGGGTCCTAAAAAGTACACTAGAAAAAAGTTTTCTGAATAAAGCAATTAGGTATCCCAACTTTTCTCGCAATAACGAACAACTGAAGAAAATAAAACATTTGGAATAGGGATTGCATTTCCAGGCAGTCACCTAAAGGCACAAGCAGCTCAAATAGAGAAGTCATCCTACCTACACAACAGATATTCCACACTTAAAGTTTCCATTAAGTAGTTTCATCTTCAGATACGGGAAGCTCAATGACACAAACCTCTATTTTTATAAAGACTAATATCTCTTCACATATTACTTACTGAAAGCAATAATACATCCACATCAAACGTACAGTTTTGGTTATTCCTTTTTCACCACTATTTTTTGATGAAAAATATACTCTCGAAAACTGACAGGCTAACTAATTTAACCCAACAATAATGGAAAGATAGATTTAGAAGTCCATTCTAGCAACATATCAAGAGTGAAGACATGCTTAAAGAGGAGACGTGATATCTTCAATAAATAATATATTTGATTGGATCCCCCTTGGTTGTTACTAGCTTAAGACCCCTCCTCCTTCTCCTTAAAAAAAAAAAGCAACCATAAAATTAAAAATTAAAAAAACAAAAAATGAATCTCCATTCTATGCCCACTAAAATGTCCCTTAAAGAGAAAATGAAAGCTATTTCCACAAAGGGTTCTCTTACTTTCATTTTTTCTCTGAATCAGAAAAGTCAACATAGTATTCAAACATCACTGAGAAAGATGAGAATGAAACAGGCATAATACCTCCATATGAAGTCTTTTCAAAATAAAAGGTTTTGGGAAGAGCATCCATGGAACAGCAACAAGTGCCAAAAGCAGCAATATTACCTGCAACAGTAATTGTTAACAGAGGTACCAGGAAGTAGATGTATTCTACTATTCTTAGGGTTGTTTGGTATTGGATTATGTGTGGGACAAGGAGAAACACACCATAATTTAGGTTTTTATTAAGTACGGAAACAACCTCTCTATCTCCACGAGATAGGGAGGTCTTCGTACACACTACCCTCCCCAGACCCCACTATGTGGGCTTGCATTGGGTTTGTTGTTGTTGTATTAAGTATGGAATTGGATAATGAAAGAGATTATAATCTCTTCATCATGGGATAAATATGGAATCAAGGGGGACTTATTCTTCACCCATTCCTCTCTATCCTCTCCCATGCACATCCACCAACCTCTTTAATACTTTTGTTTTTCATATTTCCTTATTTTGTTACCTGTTCTTTTTATTTGTTTTATATCTAGCCTTCAAAATATATATATATACACACATATACATGATACATACATACATACATACATATAGAAACTCACTCCCATGCCTGACTATAACTCTTGGTTAGAATTATCTCGAACTAACCATTGTAAGTTATTTAATAAAATTATGTCAAAGTCATATATCAAAAGAATTTAGACCCCTCACCACCAAAAATACCAAACGTGGGATGCAGGTATGAGAAACCCATTTATAATTCATCTTTTACAATATCCTCACTATAATTTACCGGTAGTACAAACGTACCTTACCCAAATTTAGGAACTAAACAAACTCTAAAAGCACATGTTGCAGAAAGAGAAGGGTACCTCATACCTGAAGCACACTCTGGCCCCAGAACAACCTATTTTCACCAAGAGCCTCAAAAGGACTTAAGAACATATAAATCATAACATGATATAGATCTGCTTGAGAACCAGTGCACCATTTGACAAGAATGAGAACAGAAAGGTATCCAAAGAGGCTGTTGAGAAAAATTATTTGAGGAATAAACTGATACCTGGAAAAAAATCAATAACAGAATAAATAACTATTTACAGGCAAACCATGAAAAGGAGAGAAAAGGAAATGATTACACACTTAATATCAATTGAGCTGCTGAAGAAACGTGCATTGAAATAACTTAAAATAATTCCGAGGTTCATCTGGGCCACACCCAACAAAATAGACATCTTCATCTTAAGAGAATTCAAGAAAGGAAGCTCTGAACGGCTGCCTCTCCAGCTTGGGTCCACGCCAAATGGATATGGATCCTTGTATTTTACTAAACCAACTGTCCGTGCGTCACTGTAAATGTACACACAGTAATGTCAAGATAGTTGTAAAAGATAACAAGAGACAAAAATAGGTACCTGGAAAGTGTGCATTAGCTGCTCATTCATGATCTACATGCACTCAGAGATAGGGAGGCAATAGTAAAAGCACAAATACAACAATAACAACATACCTAGTATAATCCTACATAGTGGGGTCTGGCGAGGGTAGTGTGTACGCAGACCTTGCCCCTACCTTTGTGGATGTAGAGAGGCTGTTTCCAATAGACCCTCGGCTCAGGCAATAGTAAAAGCACAAATGCGAAAAAAAATAAAGAGAAACCCATACCACCATAAACATTATTTTGGCAGTATCTTAAATTGTTCAAGAAATAGAGAGAAGATAATGATTACCTATTAAGAAGTGTGGCTACACTATCTAACGTTTCACAGCATAAGAATGGTTGCTAATTGGAAAAAAAACAAAAAATCTAAGGGGCCGTTTGGCCATACGAAAATTTCACTTTTTTTCAGAAAAAAGTTCCGAAATCGGTGTTTGGCCATGAAATTTTCAATTTTCACTTGAAGATGAATTTCAGAATTTTTCGAAAATTTGAAAAACTCCAAAAGGTTGTTTTTTAAAATTTTCAGTTAAAATCACTCATAAAAATTCAAAAACAGCCAAAAATTGTATTCATGTCCAAACACAACTTTGACATTCAAATACCATTTTCCGTTGAAAAAAAATTTCACTTTTTTTCTAAAATTTTACAACTCTTATGTCCAAACACCCACTAAGAGAAACTTGGCCAACTTCACCAGAAATTATACAATTATAAAAGCAACCTTTCAAAGTCTATACCACATTGCCAACAATTGCAGCACCAATACCTGATATCAATTCATTGTAAAGTACCCAAAAATAGTTGCATGTTCTAAGAGAACATGTTACGTCGTATGATACTGCAACCTTAACAACCAAGTAAAACAGATACAAATCTATGCAGAAAAGGAAATAGACACCATCCCAACCCAAAGTTTCTAAGAAGATAATGAAGACACGTCAACTTCTCATCCATGAGGAATAACAAGATTCAAAATGCAACAAAGCAGCCATATTTTCACTCTTATTATCAGCACTTCATTGTATTCCAAAACTAAGAAAAAAGTAGTAGAAAGATCTTCTTTCGTAATATCAGAAATAGCAGTTTATTTCTATTAAAGAGTCATAGCATGGTAAGTATTTTTACACCTGCATGTAGCATCTCGGCATTTGTACGCTGAGTCACCAAATATGTGAAAGGGAACTGAGAAGAATTCATTGTATATCAAGCCACAGTAAATTGAAAATATTGACATCAACAGGAGTACATAGCGACCCCCAAAGAGCATCTCCATGAAGCTGCCTAGTTTCTGTCAGAAAAAAAAGATACATGATTCACAAAGAAACACACAAATTGTATAATTGTTTTTATTTCAACCACCCAAAGAGCTAAGAAGCAGTTTAAATCAATAGGAGTACTAACCTGAGAGCTAAGTTTGCTTTCTTTTGCGATAAGAACTAATGCTCCCAACAGCAAGCAGATTCCATGACCCCAGTCCCCAAACATCACAGCAAAAAGGAACGGAAATGTAACAATGGTATAAACAGCTGGATTTGCCTCCTGGTATTTAGCAACACTGCCAAGCGAAAACAACAGTAAAAGTGCTTTCTGTTTGACCCAGCATACGTGCACAAGACGTGGATATTCATTTTCAGATATTATTTAGAGAAACAAATAAATTTGAAATTTATCTGAAGAGTGAAGCATTACTAATTTACATCATCTTTAAGAAAGACCCAAAATCATGGCATGCCTATGTTGAGAAGTAGACTTTCCTTTAATAAGGTTTCATTTTGCTTATAGAGGCTTCATGCATACAAAAACATTTTTTTTAAAAGTAAAGGTCTTACTGCAAAATTGGTTGAAGCCTTAAAATGAAAAAAGCAAATGCAAATAACATTACTATACTAAAAAAGAAACTTCAACAAATACCTATTTCTTATCAAGAAATTACCGGCATCTCCCCTTTACATCTTCATATGAGACCAACTTAAATTATGTTGAAGTAATTTCAAATTAATGTTGCTGCTATCAATAGAATCAGAGAGAATGATGGAAAAGAATTAAGGCGGCCAAACTAGATCAAGGGAAATAAATCATGTCTACATCATTTCTTCACATAACGAAATGCTGCTGCGTGTTTAACTTACCCATATGCATCAACAATTTCTTGAAATGCATTTGTGAAACTGTTGGTCCTAAAGCATGTTGGAGGTGACTCCACAGCATCCATCACATGAAATATAATGCCCACTTGTGAACTGCTATCAAATGTTGCACGCTGCAAAGCCTCTTGTATCTATAATTTTCACAAGTCAATACTTGGTAACAGTATCATAAAACAGTGCAAGTTGAAGCTCCATATATTAAACTGCTTAAAAGAGAAGACAAGAGAAATGTACCTTGGTCTTTGCAAATATTGGACACCAGCCCTCACCCACAAGGCACTTCTTTGTAACATCGAAATTTAGCATATTTAACGTGTCATACACTGCCTTTTGTGTTTTAACCTACAAAATGGAGTTGGAGCAATTAACTCATTTGTCAGGACTACAAGGTCCACTTGCTCTCGAATCAGCAACCTGCAGCATAAAGCAATAACTCCAACTATTCTGTTCACTCTTAGTCTCTTACCATGTTTATCCATTTTGTAAGGTGATACCCTATGGAGGTCAAAGCCTTATCTTTATGGCGCAGTCCAGCATCCAGAGTGGTCTCTAATTCAGATAGCCGAGACAAAACCTGCAATTAAGAAGTTTATCTCTATAATGTATGATCACAAACAAAATACTACATGTACATCATAATATGCCTAAATAGACTTGGGGTTAGCACTCATTGAAGCGGCAAATGTGGCACATTAGGCGAAGGTGATTGTGGAATAAATGTGAAGGCAGTCAGACTTGGCACAAGTGCTATTAAGGGGAAAACAAAGCAGAACATACTTTTTCCATGGATATTATGAGATTGAATGTCAATCAACACATAAAATGCGGGCTACTAAAACTTAGCTTGCTTACTATGCAGAAACAACATAAAAATTATCCATTTCCGGTTCGCAACTTTTTCAACAAATTCTGCGATGATTATTAAAGCACGACAAAATTCAATCATGATGCCAATGAAACTTTCCATTAGAGACATACTTCTTGAGTTATCTGCCTTCTCTTTGTCGCGTCTTCAGGAACAGGATAGCAATTTGCACCAAATGCCTCACATATTTTCAGTATTTTTGTTCTCGCCTGCTCACCTGAAAAGAATACTACAAAGACTACTTTCTCAACCTGCAGAAGCAAAATTTATGTTAGCCATAAGATGAACTTTATATTCAGGCATTGCCTTACAGCAAGGAGCCAACAAAGAAATTTTTTTATAATAATAATAATCATAATAATAATAATAATAATAATAATAATAACAATAACAATAATAATAATAATAATAATAATAATAATAATAATGATGATAATAATAATAATAGTAATAATATAGCATCTGGTTCATTGAAGAAACCACATTGCGCACACAGAAAAATAGAGCTTATTTCTTCATGAGTTAAGCTCTTCATGAGCATACACGGAGAAAATTAGAAAATGTTTTCTTAGTGAACTAGTTCCTTTTGTGTTGACCCACATTTAGAAGGATGGCAGCGGGAATGTCCAATCAAAACATCATTGTGTGAGTTCAATTACATGAGAAGTTTTAAAAGAAAGAAGATGACCATTTCGTTTGAGGAAGGATCCAGAATTTCACCGGCAGCAACTGCCTGATTGAAAAGCATATTACCCCTTGTAGCACGAAACATCATTCTTTCAAATTGAACAACCTTGGACTTGCAGATAATGCCACTAATAAATCTAACTCCAGACTGATTTGACAGTTCTGAACGCATCTCCTGAAGATTGAAAATAACTTTGCTGAAAAATGTTAAAGAACTTGATCATATAATTAATGATATATAGCTTCTCTGCAAGAGAATACTGCTATTTGCTCAGTTACCTGCTCAAGTAATGATGCTGTATCAGCATGGTTATCATTGGAGTACACATTTTCATCCAATTCCGTTTCCTGATCAGTGGTATGACTACTTGAAACAAGGAAGCCACTAGCCTGGAATTGTACCATGATATTACCAAAAAAAATGAGCATCTCTGACAGGAACAATTATATTTGAGCCCAGAAAAAAATTGGTCCTACAGGTAAAATTCTGCTAAAAAGATGATCTAAGATGCTTCCTTAATTTCAGTTGAAAAGTTCAAATTTGGAAGAGAATGTGATAGATGAACACCCAGGTAACCATGTCCAGTGATAATAAAGCCAAAGCAAGTACTCAGAAGTTCATTTCTTACCTGGAATGCTTGCAGATTAATAAAATGGCCAGAAATCAAGGTAGAAATGTACCTCTTGCAATACCATTTTAAACCCAAGCAGCTCATTATATGATTGCCGCAATTTCTCACTATTAGCATTCATTTCAATCAACTCATGTTCATGCTCTGCCAGTTGTATCTGAAACTCAGAAGAACAACACTGTCCATATGAGCTTTTCTTGATGTGGAAAAGCTTTTGAATAAATGCAAATTGAACAAGAAAACAGAGGAGAATTCATTTATCAGCAAGTAAAGCAAATCAACTAGAAAGAGACCTCCAATTCTTCTAATTCAATATTAGGTTGGGAAGCAGGAAGAGGAGGAGGCAATAGACCGGATTTGTGTATCTGATCTTTGAAATATCGTAGTTTTCTTGACATCTCCGCGCATCTTTTTACCTATAAAATGATCGTCCAAAAACAAGATTAAAACCAAAAAAGGAGAAGAAAATAAGAGGCTTAAAATAGAAGAGCAAGTTGGAGTATATCTAAGAGATCATGAGAGTTAACCGATATCATCTTATGTTGCAAGCTTCAATTTTAGCCCTCGGATATTGAAATTAGCAGCAGGAATATGGCGCAAATATGTTTTAAGACCTTAAGGACAAGTTAGTGTGTTAGAATTTTACTTCTTACTCCGTAGAGATACTAGTCCAAGTCTAACTTAATAGATAAGAACACATAGAAAGTCTTGTGCTCTTCTACATTTCACAGAAGTTTCAGCAGATCAGAAATTTAACACATTTAACATTTACTTCAGAGTATGATTGAAAATATCACTAAATGTGCACGTCTATTTTATTTATGAAAAAAGGGGCGCATTTATTAAGAGATCGAGACCAATCTAATCGTGAAAGCACCGCAGGAACTCGTTAGTAACTATTTAGGCCTAAGAAGTCCAACAACAATCGTATACATAATCTTACAATTCTAACTGATAATAAACTTGGATAAAAGTACTTATCTTGTGTACTCGCTCCCTGCATTCTCGTAATAAAGGATTTCCATCAATAAAATACCTTACTTTACCTATCAAAAAACTACATATCTTGAATACAGCAACTAGCTTTAGGTTTTTCATTCTTCTTTTTTTTATATGGTAACCACCGCCCAAACTTAGGAGTCAACAATAGTGGTTTTCCCACTTAACGCCCTTGCTGAATGCTGAGCAACAATATAAGAACAGCTAAATGCTAAGTTCCAAGCTCTTGGTTGGAAGTGGAATGCTGAGCAACCTTCACTTGTCTAGAGCAAATTAGCTTTCATTTACTATCAGAGGGCACATTTCCAGCAAAAGTTAGCAATAATAGTGGTTTGTCAATAATACGAGCACATTATCAAAACTTGGCAACAATCTAAGCTAAAGTGACAATTCCATTGAAGTAACAACATTTATTTTAATCGAAGTAACAATATAAGAATTTTGAAGATGGATTTTCTGTATTCACAAATATTCCGGATACCTGGTTTACAAATGTTCTCTGGAAAGGGCTATTTTCGGCATTTAGCTGCACAAAATAAGTTAAGTCAGTACATTTGCTTGATAATGAAAAATAAAGCAGGTTAAGTGTAGATAAAGTCAGGATAGCGAGATCATAAAAGATAATAATATTAAAATATTTTTTCATAAAAGGATGTTAATACTTAAAGTTAGACACATCACCTTCAAGATGGCAAAATAGTTACAAGCATAATTCAAAATCATGAAAGAGACAACGACATTAGAATCATGAAAAAATTGATTGCATCTCGTTTTCAAGAACATGGCAAGATTTGCCCACCCTTACGGCCTCACCCCGACCCAAAAAGAAAGAACCAGCACAGGAAATTTGACGTCTTTGAAACCTCACCTCAATTTGCATAAATACTACATTGACTTATTAGAACAATAATTTTTATGAAGGTGGTGTTCAGGCCAGCTTGCACAAGGTCTATCGGAAACAGTCTCTCTACCTTCACAAGGTAGGAGTAAGGTCTGCGTACACGTTACCCTCCCTAGACCTCACTTGTGGGATACACTGGGTATTTTTTTGTTGTTGTTGTTGTTGCTGGTGTCCAAGCCAGTTTCCAAGTACCTCGACTATTCCAAAGGTACTTACTACCTCCCACCAATACAGGTATCGGGTAGCTCTATCTACTAATATGTGTGAAGAATCACCTAGTGTCTTTTTGCCTCTACTGGAATTTGAAGCCGAAACCTCATGGTTCCCCCACTTAATTGACCACTAGGCCAGACCCTTGGGTTCATTATTGGAACAGCAATAATAGAAGAATGGAATTAAGGTCCGGTCAATTTAGATACTCTTTGGCACTTCAAGAACAAGCTCTTATTATGCCCTTTTCTCAACAATAAACCAACTAGATTAAGGAACGGATTCTGACTGGAATTGATTTTTACTAGAATCATCATTCATCAACTAAAATCAAACTTCAAAGTCTTTCAAACATAGACTAGTAAAACTAGAGAATCGTAACTTACTTTAAAAACGACAAGTTCCTGTTACATTGAATCTACCATAACAATCACTCTCGAAGAATTAGTATTCGAGTCAAAATCATGCCAATCAATCACATACATATGTAAAAATCTCAAAATCAATCATTTTCAATAATCAAACAACGAAAAAAATCATATTCACAAAGAGAGAGAGAGAGAGAGAGAGAGAGAGAGGAGTACATCACGGAATTGGAGAAGTCCGAGTTGGCCAAGGTAAGTGACAGCACGATGAGCGGACTCAAAAGGAATAATAAGCTGAACGAATGTCATTTTCTCCGAGCGCATCAGATCCATTGGCGGCATGTCGTCTATGTACTCCATTATAGACAGAGAGAGATCTATATTCAGATCTGCTCTCTGAGAAAAAGAACACACACGCTCTCGGCTCTCTCACACTTCTCGCGCCTCGCACTGGTGTATTTACTTCATTTCCAATTTCGTTAACAGTCGGCAAAGGTAACTGCCATGGGAATGAATTCGGTCGGTATCTCGCATCTTTCGCACTTTTTTCTTTTACTTTACTTTTCATAGGGATAAAGATAAAAGGTAGATATACTAATATATAATTCTAATACACGCCGACTTATGAACCTGGGTCTATGGTCTTTTTTTTTTTTGGGGGGGGATAAACACCTGGGTCTATGGTTAAGGTAACGGAGAAAGGAAAAAAAGAGAGAGTCTGGTTAAGGTATGATCTAAGTAATTTTGAAAAAGGAAAAAGCAGTGGGGAAAAAAGGGGGAAGAAAAAGTGGCAAATAGAAAAAACAATTTAGGAAAAAGATTAATTATAGACTATGTGTAAGAATTCTAGTATATGGATGCATTAATTAAAAAAAAAAGAAAAAAATTACTAAGCGGGAGTTGATCCATATTCCTCCTGATAAGTAACTCACAATTCAACCAAGTACACCATTCAACCTTTTTATAGTTGAGTGTCAACAGTTAATATTATACCAATTTTAGAAAATATGTACATAAAGTATCTAATATTGCGAAGAGACCATGAGTTCATGTGCCCAATAATTTTACCTATAAATTCGCCCATGTATGTGCATCTGCATGATTTAGTACTGATTTTGGTATGATTTAGGGACTTATTTTCTATTTTAATTAAAGGGTGTATTTGTTGTGAAGATTTTTCCTCTAAAATTTGATGTTTGGTTACTGTGAATTGTCAAAACTATTTTTTCGGATTCTGATATATATGAAAATTTAAATTTGTTGTACTACATCGTTATATTTGCCCTACCCATTAAACCTTATACCAAGTCTATTGGTAAACTAAATCAGTCCATTAGTAAACTAAATAAGTTAATGCACACTTTCATATACCAATTTATAAGTAAGCAAAAAATGTGTGATCAGCGACTAACATTCAACACCCTTCTAACGCTAATAAAGCTGGGATTGAACATTTTTAATTTGCATTTTTCTCAATTGTGCAAACAATTTTAATATGAATGCCTTTTTGGATGATTGTGGCAGGAATAAGTAATTTTACCACTTCTTCTAATCGGATCGGATCAACAGAGCTACGGGGAGCTTTTTACAGAGACACCAGTCATGTCAAGCTATAGTTCTGTCAAGCAAACCCTAAATTACGGTTTTCTTTCTTGACCCTTCAACACGCTCACCTGGCTAATACGGGTTCTTGAGGACCACCAGTTATGCTGCCATAACCAGGGTTTACTGCCTGGACTGTGAATTGCATGTGCTCTATAATCTCAATGTTAGAACCATCGGGTGATACAGTATAAAATCAATATCAAAATTTGCTTAAGAATAGACTAGTATGCACAAGTTCGAACGCTTCAGTATTTAGCTTATCATTTAGGCTAAATGAATATCTTAATATATCAAAAACTAAAATTAAATAGCACCTCAGACTACCGAGGTTGTGGCCAAGTGACCTTTTTCGATTTTATTTCCAATAATAATTGAATATAAAGATGTTTTTACAGAGAGAGAGTTCCTAAGGTCTGGCTCCAGAAAAATCGGCTTCTTACTAGAGAATTGAGATCCTTATACAATAGATCGGTCTAAAAATAAACAAAAACTAAACAGTAAAATGGCCGACAAAGAAAAAGCTAAAAGAGAAATGAACAATTAACTTTATAAAAGTAGATTCCTGACCTCTCATGGTGGGGTCAGGTACTTTATTTTGAAGTTTTTCGTCTTTATTACCCTAATTAATCAATGGTGGGGACTTCAGTGTCTTTTTCAAGCTTTACCTTTTCCTTTATCATTTTTTACGGAAGATTCTTCCGCTCCTTCCTTTATTTTCTTCAGGAATTCTTCAATTTCTTCTAAACTGACCTGTTCTTATTAGCTTTCTTGGGCTTCTCCTGCCAAACAAGTATCTTCATCTGTAGTGTTTCCTATTAAAGCCATTGAAACATCATCTGACATTTCAACTTTGAAATTTCTTACTAGATCTTTATTTCTTCAAAATAGGAAGCAATAATTTCCTTTTTAGAGATAGCTCCTTTTTTTTATTTGAAGCCGTCTAGTAACTTGTTGGAATGGATTCAATTCTTCCATTTCGACATTGGTCTTTTCTTGTGTGCTATAAGCTTCAATCTTTTTTTTGATTTCTTCAATAATCTCTTGACCATAATTTTTTTCTGGCTGGTCTGAATGAAGTAATTTGTTCCAGAATTTCGTATAAAAAACTCTGTTTAAACATGTGAATCCTTTCTTGGTTTGACTGACTTCTACATCCCATTTCATAATTCATGAAATAGAGAATTCTATAAAAAAAAAATTACATTGTTACTATGCCATCAAAAAAGATATTATCTTTTTGTAATGTAATAATTTTGGGAGATATATCTACCCATTGAGTATATAAACTCTTAAAAATTGCCGGTAGTATTTTCAATGATGGACCATATGATGTCCACCATTTACAGAACCAATTTGGTATTTGTTGTTCAAACAAATTGGAACATAATTTTATGAACCAAGAGTGTTTCCTATAGGGTTCTCATATAAGAAAGTTTTAATAAAACTTTCACTATAATCCCAGTAATTACCGAGACTTTCTGTCCTGGATGAGTATATTCTCTTTCCTTTAATGTACTTATTCCCCATTCATCTGAGGCTAGTAGCTTCTTTATAATAATCTTAGAGAAATTATAAATTCTCTTTGTATTAGCTGGATAAAAATGTTAAATTTCAACTGAACCAGTGGATGGAAGAATTAGCTCATAATTCATTCTGTATTTATAAGCAGTGGTAGCATATGATGCTGTATCAAAATACCTGGTCATGATTTGCCAGGGGTTATCCTTCCATTTCAGATCGAATTGTTCTAAAAGAATTATTAACTCTTTTCTCTCTTTCTGGTTATAAACCTCAATGTTATCATGGCTATCATCTGCCAATGATGAGGAATATGATGAAGGATTGTTGTCTGTGTCTTGTTTGAATTTCATAAAATCTAAAAATTCTTTGTACATTGGGTGGTCTGTATTAAGACCTGATGTTCCTGCGATATTGGCAGCTATTAGCTGCTGATTTCCTATCTGGGCTAGGATATTTCCTCTGCCATAGAAAGATTCTGATTTTCTTCCTCGTCCCCTCCCTCGAGGAGGCTTATATGCAGGTCTCATATCCTGTCAAAAGATTCAAAGAATTATTAATTCAAAAATTCTCTAGTAAGAAAGTCAAGGAGATTATTATCTGTTCCTTTTTTATAAATAATCTCAAAATCAAATGGAGCTAACAAGGCTTGCCATCTTGCAAACATCTATTTAGAAACATCATATTTACCATCTTTATTAAAGATAAATCTTGCTGTTTGGCAATTAATTTTTATTAAAAACTTCTGATTATATAAATAGTCTTAAATTTTAATACACATTTTACTATGGCAAGGGATTTCCTTAGCCACAGTAGCATAATTCTTTGGGGAATTATTCCATTTTCCCAAATAGAATTAAATAAGATATTCTTGTCTATCAGTTGGAGAACATTGTTTTAATATTCCACCAAATCCAACCTCTGAGGAATTAGTTTCAACTACTTATTCCCAACTTGGATTAGCAAGTTTAAGACATGGAAGGTTGTTAACCTTCTGCTTAATTAGTCTGACTGCTGTAATATGATTATTAGTCCAGACTTTCGGATTTTTCTTCGATCTTTCATAAAGAATTGAAGTATCCTTAGCTAGGTCCTTTATGAAAGGAGAAATATAATTAAGGCTTCCTAGAAACTTTTGGAGCTAAGTCTTATTAGTTATGACATCTGGGAATTTGGATGCAAATTCAATGCTCCTACGAATCGGAACTATTCTTTTCATTCTGAATATTATGACCTAAGAATCTTATATTAGTCTGAAGAAAGGCCATCTTTGGTTTAGAGATGACTAAACCATTTTGAATTATGATTTTTCTAAAAAGATCCAAATGTTTAAAATGAATCTCAATATTTTTTGAAAATACTAAAATATCATCAATATAAACAATTATAAAATTTGTATAAGGTATAAAATATTATTCATAATTTTCTAAAATTTAGAAGGGGCATTTTTTAAACCAAATGGCATAACATTCCATTCATACTGACCATTGGGACATCGAAAACAGTTTTAATATCTATCTAACTCAGATATCTGAATTAGCCAATAACCATATTTCAAATCAAAATTTTAAAATATTATGGCATCATGTAATCTATCCAATAAATCTTTTTTATTAGGGTTTGGATATCTTATCCATTTTAAAGTCTTATTAAGGGGTATATAATTAATAACTAACCTTGGAACTCGTCGTTCCTGTTCAGCATGTTTATTAACATAAAAAGCAGTACAAGACCATTTAGACCTTGAAGGCCTTATAAGACCTTTCTGCAGCAAAGAATTTATTTATTTTTTTGCATAATTCTGAATATTCTGAATTCATTTGGCAAGGACTAGCTTTAGTAGGAATGTTATTCTCCAAAAGTCTTTTTCATAAGGAAGACTAACTATGTGCTTTTTCCTATTCCAAAATTGATTTGGATGGCCTCCACAAATTACTAAAGCAAACTGATTCTTTAATATCAATTTTTTCAATAAGCTTAGGAGTTTTTAAATCCTGTTCAATTGTAAGACTGCAAATCTCATTTTAAAAAAAATTAATTTGTCTAATTTTTGCAATAATATTATTAGAAAAGCTGGATCTGTTGTCGCCCCTTACTTTTACTTTTCCTTTGTGGTATTGTTTTACTATTAATAAAATCTTATAATTAGTCAAAACAATAATATTATTTCAGTTTAATAATTGAATTTAAAATTTTTTTTATTAGAAATGATCTCATTCAAAAATCTTTGAATTGGTTGAGTTATAAACTCAAAAGTAATTACTTTTTCATTAAAAGTTCCTGTGAAACCAATATTATGTTTTGGTGAATATCTTTTACTAAAATAAATTTTTTTGATATATGGATATTGTTCTGGCAAATATAAGTTTTAGGTATTTTATAAGAAATACCCATTTGGTGACTATTATTTTTTAATCTATGAGTAGTCTTATGAAACTATCTTGAAGGTATACTCCTTCTTTAATACAATTTAGATCAGCACAACTATCAAATAAAGCAACAAACTCTTTTTTAAAATTATAATTATTAAAAGAGTAACTTTTATTAAATACTTTTGAGTAGTAAATAGCTGAAGTTTTTGTAAAAACTCATTATCAACCATATTAACTGCTCCTAGAAAATTATCTTTTACCCTATTTTTTGAGGTACTAGCATCAAAACCTTCTTCAGTAATATTAGTACTGAATTCCTGGCTTGCAGGGACATGAGAATTTTCTAATCTGATAATTCTCTTGCCTAAAGCTATATTAGAAGTCTTTAAGTCCGAGATTTCTTCTTTGAGATTACGAATCTCATTTTTGTAATCTTGAACAGTAGTTGGCCTATCAATGCCCTGGAATTTTTCTCTTAAAATCCTTTTGATCTCAGACATTATATATGGTCCCTTTTGAGAAGGAATTTCTTCAATCTCAGGGCTTTTAGGAATATTATCCTTAATATTGTCCACCTGATTAATCTGGGATCTTAACTCTGGATCTTTAATAACCCTGAGAAGCTCTAGTAAACTATCATTGGTCAGGACATTGACTTCTAAGTCCTTGAATTGAGAATAAATATTAAAAAACTCATCATCTGTGTTGTTATTACAATACTGATCTTGATTCTGTTTGCAGGGTCCACATCACATTCATCATCTGAAGGAAGGTATTCCTACTCTTGGAGAGCTCTTAGATCTTCATTAGTTGATGAATCTTCTATATCACTATTCTCCGGTGAATTATCCCGAGAAGAATTTAATAGAATCTTGTATAAAGAGTCTTTAATATTATAATCTAGATCAAGGTTCTTAATCTTATCCTTGACCTTACAATCTCTAGCATAATGGTATATTCTGCCACATTTGTAGCATGCATTAGGCATATTGGATTTTATAAGATCCTTTCTATGCTTATAACCCTTTCTTCTCTTATCCTTCTTCTCATATCTCTTATCAGAAGATCATCTATTCTTCTTTTTATACCTATAAGGTTCTTTCTGGTCTTTCTTATGTCTATGAGACTTTTTATTCTTAGGAATATCTATGACGAATTGTTAACAGAATTCTCCTAATTGTTGTCTTTCATTAAGACAATGTTTCTTGATTTCCTGGCTTAACTTAATCTCATTACATAGAGCTAAGCCTTCTTGTGTGCATACACTGATAAGCTTTCCATAGGTATAGCTATTATAATCTATACTCATTGCAGTTCCTCGAAAAGTTTTTCTCACTCTTTCAGCATAGAGTGTTGGGAGTCCATCAATAAATTTGAACTTCCAGTGAGTGCTATTACTCTCTGGTAATTCCATTATTCTGGATAAGAAAACATCCTTATACCATCTAAAATTTGTCAATGTATTACATCTAAGATTTTGGAGCATGGTCCTTAAGGTATCACTATTGTCTGACCATCTTCCAGAGAAATATTCTATAATATTAAGAACTAAGGAATATACAGTGTTTTGAACATTCTGGCCATCTTCTATTTTTACGGCTTCCATAATTTCTGCGTGCTATTTTTCTGTTAAATAATTATCCCACCAGCCTTTTAATTGGCCAGTAAAACCTGCCACTATCATCTCAGCAATGATTTTCTCAGAATTCTATTAACCTTGCAGATAGTGCTGTACATAAGCATTTTATGTACTTGAGTATATATCTAACAGTCAGTAAAACCATCTATGTGTTCCATTCATAGATTTCTGTGCCACTATAGTTCTGGGAATAATGAGTAGCATTAGGTTCCTCTATGAGTACATCTTGAGGAGTTGACCTAGGATAATAAACATCCTTTGGACCGGTCTACGAGCAAACTTTTCTAAGATTTTATTAATCTCATTAGAGAATTTTACTTTTCTCTCTTCATCAGATAAATATTCTAAATTTAACGGACTAATTTTAAATCCTTCAAATTTTTTATCTAATAAATTTTTCTGGTTTTTGAGACTCTTTATTTTAAAGTCTTTGACCTTAAGAGGTGGTTGGATACTTGCAGTAGCAATTTGCTCTTTACCTTTTGTTGTATCCTTTCTATATATTTTTTGGACTTCTATTATTAATCTGTCCAGTCTTTCATTAATTGAAACTATCTGTTCACCCAGAATATATATATATATATATATATATATATATATATATATATATATATATATATATATATTAGTATAATTATTCTGTGTAAGCATAATATTCAAATTTCTAGCAGTAATTTTACCAGTATCATCATCAAACAATTTTGAAAATGCAGTATAATAAAGTACTTTATCCTTTTCTCCCATTTTGAAAGATGTTTGTGGGAGAAATACAACTCTAGTAATTTCACCACTATTGAGTTTATAATTTCTTTGTATCATGAAAATAAAACTATCAACATATTTAGACATAAACCATGGCACAAATCAATGATCTTATTGTACTAATAATATCATTATAAAAATTATTTTGAAAGAATTTTATTAATTTCTTATCAAAATTATTAAAAAACCAATTTCTGAAAAGTTCCCATTTGGGTTTTTTAAATTCTGCAGAAATTATTTTTCTCGCTAGTGAACCCGGACTAAAATCTATTCGGTTTCTATCCATTTAAACCATTGGAAAAATCCATTTCGAATTCAGTTGGATCAGGAATAACACTAGCAATATTATCAGTACTAAGTTTTATGACATCTGCTCTATTATTTTCTCTAATTTGGGATGTAGATGCTCTTGACAGAAATTTACAGTATAATCAATAGGTGAAATATAAGAGGAATTTGATATAGTCAATATAGATGAAAAACTGATATTATCAGTCTGATTTGGTTCATTAAATATGATCTTAACAGTTCCATTAGATGTTTGTTCAACTTCTGTGATTTCACTATTAATATTATTTCGAGAAGCTATTGCCTCCTCAATGACCCATTCTTTGGGAAAAGATATTTCATCCCACTTAATAGGTCTTCTGGTAGTAACCTTAGACTTACCGAAATTTATTTCTATTAGAATAGTTTCGTTTTTGAAATCCATAATTTTGCACATAGGGTTTAAAGTATATAAAGGCTTATAATAAATCCTGTAACAGATACATATAACTTCTGTTGTTGGTATATAATCATAACCATGAAGCTTAATACTCAATATCCAAGCATTTAAAGAGTTTTCATCACTCAAAAAAATCTGTAAGTTAGGATATGCATTAAATATACGTGGTCGTAGGCCAAACTGGTTTGTATTGTCCCTATAAGGGACTTTTTTCAGTTTTGGTTTCTACTATCTCTGAGAGCTGCTATGAAGCTTTCAGGTAAGCCTCTTAACCTAAGTGCTTGAAGGCAACTTGTATTAAGTCAATACGCAAAAATCTATGAGTTTCCTTATAAGGGGCTAAATCATTTTCAGATAATAATCTAAAAGTAGCATGATCATTATCTACCGTGATAGTCTCTTCAGTAGTTTTAAATACTTGTTTTAAACCTAATTTTTCAAAGGTACCTAGTTGGTATATAACCTTAGGTTGGATTCTAGGAATCGTCCATTTATTAAGAAAGTCTAATTGTTGAGGCATACTATCTTCTTCCTTCCTACTGTTTTTAACAGTAGTTTGCTTCCTAATGATATTCATTAGATAAAATTATGTTGAACTTAGCACCTATTTATAATCTTTCTTGTAAGAAGAAACAATTTAACTTTTAAGCTAATACTAAAAATCTACAATAACTAAATCAATTAATACAAAATTAAACTAAAATAAATAAATAAATTCTGATTATTCGATTTAAAATCGAATTGTAGGATTTGCCATCTTTCTTATTAAATAATTAAAAACCAATTGATCGGGAAAGGTGTTGTTCATGGTGGTAAGCGAGGGGGGATTGAGTAAAGGGATAATGCCGCTTTTTACTAATATAGTCCCGAGTTGGTAATTAGATTTTTTCAATCTTCTCGACCTTGGTTTCGTAGGAGCAAGTCAGAAAGATTGAGAAATAGAACCATCTGATTTAATTCGTTCTCAATAGCCACGAGATGATCATCTTAGGGTGATCCTTTTGTCGACGGATGCTCTTATTACACTCGTAAGTGACCCACCGAAGGCTGGAGCTTCGTAACATGTTGACGAAGGCCCCCGAATTGAGGGTTCGGTCAGTTGTACGCGACGATCAAACACGGCTTTGCCAGTTGCCTGTGATAGGAAAAAGAAAACGGAATTGAAGCCCGATAGTCCATTCTATGGGTAGGGCATTAAGTCGTCCAGTCGTGTTGCGTCACGAGTCTACAAGCACATGTTGAGGAAGAAAGATGAGTTTCAATTTGGGGCATGGTCTTTGAGTACAGGCCTGGGAGGACCAATTTGCCGACGCACTAAGTCGAAGGGCCGAGTTGGCATCCAACAAGTTCGAATTAGAATAGATAGCATCCATGAGGGGCCGTCCCCGAACGCATAAGATAGAAAAAGGACCCGGAGGTAGCACTAGTCAAAGAGGGAGACTCTGTTCAAAGCGGTATGGTTCTAGTTTTTTGAAAAACTATAGCTTATCACTAATTGCTTATACCCGTCCGTCCTGATAGTGAGCTCCTCTCCTTACAGTCAAGTGGCTTTCACTCCTTGACTCGCTCTTACCTCCCTGCCTGTTTTCGTTTCTTTCTTTTTTGAGAATACCTGTCCTGCTGCCTTTGCTCTCGTTCATCCACTTCGTCATCTCAGTCTCTTTTTGTGCAAAGAGATAGAAAAGATTCTGATTATAATTTCTTAAATCACAAATCGAAATTGAAATTTGTAT